>JACXGM010034343.1:0-12005 GCA_016801145.1 Umbra pygmaea | reverse complement strand
GTCCATTCAGGAGTCCTTCATGTTTAGACTACAGTGACGTCCATTCAGGAGTCCTTCATGTTTAGACTACAGGGATGTCCATTCTCTCAAGTACTACACAGATTGGCACAGATTTGTTAACATCCCTGTAAACGGGCAGTTAACCTTTGCCAGGATAATCAATCCACCTTACAAAGAATATTTTAAAATGTTTAATGTTGCGTTCATGTTCAGTGTCAAAGACAGACAACAACAAAAAATTAAAGGGAAAACCAACATGAAGTGTCTCAGGTGTTGGGCCAACACGAGCTGCCAGAATAGCTTCAATGAACCTTGGCATAGTCTCTAGAAATCTACTGGAGGGATGGAACACCTTTCTTCCAAAACATAATTCCTCATTTGGTGTGTTGATCATGGTGGTGGTAAGCGCTGTCAAACAGTTTGGTCCCATTTTGGTGTTAAATTGAGATTTTTTTGTCTATTTGTTACCAATAGGGTTACAATAAGTAAAAAGCTACTTTCACGATTAGTTTTCCGTTACTTGTTTTGTTCACAAGTTTTGGGGAGTCCCTAATTAAGACAAAATGATCAGGTAAATGGAGTTCATATCATAACAGTGACCTATAAAACAAATACAAAGAGTGAAGAAAATATCAATCATGATAACCAGTAAGATATGAACAAAACTTGTGAACTCAACAAGTAACTGAAAAGTAAATCGTAAAAGTAACTTTACCCAACACTGCTCCTGGATCACATGTGCCGTGGAGACTGCGGTTCAAGCCCTGGTTCGGCCACTGTCTGTGCCCTTCCTCTCTGTCTCCCCCTACATGGCTTCTGCTTCCTCCTTTTTTAAATAATAACTGGCACCGTATATGTGTAGTCAAAATAATAGAATGTGAATTTTTTTGCTGCTCTGTTGCTCCAATTTAAATTAATAAAAGATCATATACTTTATTAAAGCAAAACAATGGCTCACGCTAGCATGCTTCAGTACAAACCAACTGATCATCCATGCTCAAGGGCAATCTAAATCATTTTTCTTAGGGTATCAACCGCTGCCACTGCTTGCTTCTGTGTTTGAGATTATTTTGATGAACCAGTCCATAAACAAGCCGTTTCAAAGTATTACAGTCTTGAGACTTTCTCTCCCACTATGTTACTAGGTCAACCCAAAAATTTAGGAAAATCTTTCCCCAGCCATTTCACATGATGTGAACTAAAAAAAAAAATCAACATTAGAAAAAAGCGCCCTAGTGGGAAAAGTTGTCTTCTCAACATGTCAGTTTAATACAACACAATCGTGTGCATGTGATACATAATGACAACAACACAGAAAACTGCTTGCTTGCATCAACGCCCTGTTGAAAATTAGACATTGCTCCTAACACTTGATATTGTCTACATTGTGATTGTAAACATATTTTTGGGTAAAGGTTTAAAAAGACTCAGGACTGACTAGTTAACTCAACACAGGATCCTCCATTTTGTGGGACCTGAGAGCAGTGTTATTGAGAAGGGTATTCCTGCACAACGGGAGGCTGCAGTTTTAGGACCCCAGTTCTAGGACCCCAGTTTCGGGACCCTAGTTTTTTGTGTCTCGATTGCAGCGTGATACAGACAGGCGATTTTTACTTTCTATCACTGAATCCATAAGCCTTACCCAAACCCTTACCCTAACCTTAACCACTCTAAAACCTTGCTGTTAAGCCCAACTAAAATATATGAACATGATACTGTGTGAAGAGTGAAGCCCAACTGAATATCTGGAAATTTTAATCCGTAGTGGACATCATTTCACCGTCTATCGTTCTACTGTCTATAATATTTATTTAAATTAACAAAAACCTCTGAATTAGTAAAAGTCTATAGATGGGACGGTTATTAATTTGTAAGTTTCAAGCGTCAACACAAAAAACTAGGGTCCTGAATCTGCGGTCCTAGAACTTGGGTCCTAAAACTGCAGCCTCCGGTTGTGCAGGAACATACTACTGGTGTTATTTGCAGATTCATTTCTTACAGCAGTGATACAGACATTATCCACTGGAGGGCGGTATTAGCTTACCTAAAACTTCAATTAACTTTGCTAAACAATTTACCCTAACTATATTATGGAAAAAAAATAACAACCAAATTCCTTTGTCAGATTGGAATATATTCAACTTTTTTGCCAGTTTGTTCATGTGTAATTTGAACCTTCTCACATTTTCATATGCTAACAATAAATATGGCTCATGGACAGAGGTATAGCCACTGTCATAGACTACCAAGGCTCTACATTTGTCATTTAATTCATTTAGCTCTTATCAAGAGCGACTTACAGCAGTGGGTTCGCACATTTTCCATTCTTTTACACTCCAACAGACTTTAACTCTATTATGTGTTATCTGAGACAAACTTTTCCCATTTTCTCTGCCACAGTGCCAAAGCCTTCTCCTTCAGTTGTGGGGACAGAGAACTGTACCTGGAACGTAAAAAAGTAAATAGTCAACATCCTAAACCATTCATACTATGGCACAGACATTGGCTGTTAACTTAAGGTTGTCCAGATTATCACACTAATACTGTATGAAAGTAAGCTGTTAGCTTGGCCTCACCTGATGGAATTCATGGCCAGTTGCTTAAGAGTCCCAATGTTGGAGCTCAGGCCACCAAGCCCAACAAACGCCTCGTAAAAATCATGGGAGAGGCCAGAAGATCCAAACATGGCTGGGTCATCTGAACTGATCACCAGGGGATGGCCCTCTGACATCAGGACAGACGCTGGGTGATTGCGTAGGTCTGAGACCAGTTTCAGGACCTAGAGAATAAAAAGAAATGTACGGTAAATGTAAGGGAAAATTTATGGTTTTCTTCTTTTTTTGTGTCCATTTTCGTGTAATGTCCCGATGAGTCACCACAGCCTGATGGGGGAAAAACCTTTTTCCAACAAACTCTACTCACCTTAACCAATATGCACCAAGGGTATCATCGATAACCATCAACCAGGACTTGACCTTGTTGGGTGTAATGACGCATTCAGGAACCCACATCTTGTATTAAACACTGTGTATTTCACATTTACACTCACCAACTATACTTCCGTGATTGTATTTACAAGCGCCCGATCTGAACACAAGTAGTCGTTAGAGCAGGGGTCTCTAACCCTGTTCCTGGAGAGCTACCATCCAGACTGTTTTCACTTCAACCTCAATTTAGCACACTTGATTCTACTAATTAGCTGGATGAGGAGCTGAATGAGGCTACATTATTTGCAGCTGAAGTGAAAACCTACAGGGTAGCCCTCCAGGACCGGAGATGGAGACCCCTGCTTTAGACAGTGATGTGGCAAGGTATCGAGGTATGAATCGGCTTTACTAACCCAAATCCTGGGCAGTGCTATGCCAATTAGCACTGCTTTGTTCTGGAGGTCTGGAGAACTTATAGTCAGGCTCGAACCACTGACTATGCAAGACTAATTGAGCTCCAATCACAGAAGGCCAATCGGACACTAATAACAGAAGCATCATAATTAGTACTGTCTGTGACAATTGACATGTGGGGAAGTCTTGATTGGGTAGCCACAGCCTCAACTGAACCCTTGATGAAACTATAGTGTGAATGTAGCTTTAAGTTTAAATTCAGAGCCACATAAAATTTACCGCTATCACAGCTGAGAAGGAAGTGATCACATAAATGGTGCTGGACGTGTTGAAATTGTCTGGAAACTGATGACATACTCTTGATCAGAGGAGGATATCCACAGTTTCTTCGAGGATAGTACCAGTAGCTCCTCTGCTGTACATTGAAATGTCTCCGCCCATGGGCGATGGTGTTAATTGTTTCTCAACGTTAGGGGGTGACTTGTGCTGACGGTTTACCTGGTTCGAGATGGGGCACACTTCAACAGCAACCCCGCTCTTCCTAGAGAGCTCCTTGGCCACTGGATGGCGCAGCAGGGCGAAACCGTGCCCGATACGAGAAGTGTTGAAAAGTAAAGCGTCTAGCAGGTTGTCATCCACTTCTGAGCCATATTGATCTGCAACAGTAAAGTCAATCAGTAAGATCGGTCAATAAACACACGTAAAAAAAAGGTTCAATATTTTTACTTTTGGTGTCAGGTAGAACCCAGTTGGAGTCAGATCAACCTGGAACCAAAAAGAATTATCCCTGTGGCCAATAAAAGAGGTCCTTTATCTGAGTGTGCAATCACGTATTTGTAAGTCATACAAGGGAGTATTGGCAGCTTCTATGAAAGTACTGAAGTAAGTTTAATGTGTATATTAAATAGAAAGACTTAAGATGAATGTTTTAATTTTAACATGTTTACCAGTTTCTCCTGCATGGAAGAAGTATGGGAGGTTGACTCCGATCTGGTTGGGCAGAGACAAGGCATCTTTAAAGTACCAGAGGGGTCGTCCTCTATCCTCTCGACCAACCTGACATCAAAAAGGAATATAAAAAATTTCAACAATGCCCTGCGCAGCAAATACCTACAGTGCCTATAGAAAATCCTTGTTTCCCTTTGATAAAGTCACTTACAGCCTGAAATCAAAACCCATTAAAATATATATTTTTTGTTACAGCTTTATTTACACATTCTGCCTTACAACATTCAAGCAATTGTAAAAAGGCAACGGTTTGGAAACGTAACAAAAACGGGCTCATCACTTATCTAAACCAAGTATTTCACTAATTAAATTTGAATAATGTTTCAGAATTTTTGTAAATGTTATTTTCAATTTGATGTCAAGGTTATACTATGTAAATACAGCTGGCAAAAGTTAGATTTAATTTACTTGAATTTGCAGGTTGTAATGTGAGAAAAGGTAAGGATTTTGACTGGGTGTGATGATTTTGTTTTTATACATTTATCTACAAGTACATCAAGCCCACACAAACCTCAGGTCATTTTCTAAGAGAGATGAGTGTTGAGAAGTTGTAAAACATCTACTTACCAGGTCAAACCCAGCCATAATCTCTGGAAAGGCTTTCTGTAAATTCATAGCCTTCTCCACTGCCTTTAATGCCATGGATGAATTTATCCCCCTGACATGAACACAGAAGAACAACACTGAATTTAACCTCAACATTACAGTTTGGTTTCTTCCAATTCTTGTGTTCTCTGAATTTCTTTCAGTATAAAACTAACGTGTGACTTTTGTCTTGGAGGCCATGTTCAGGAACCTTCTACGCTACCCATCTAGCTTTACTTAAACTGCTTAATTGGACATTGGCGTACTGGGTGTACTGTTGCTACAGTACTGATTTGATTGAACCTGGGCATGTGCATCTCCTGATTGGTCACCTGTGCATAGTGAAGATGACCCGTGCTCCGAGAAAGTCTGGGTGTTCTGACACAAACTCTCTTGTCACATCTTCATATGCCTTGAGGCCCCAGGCGCTGTCATGGGTGCTCCCGTCCAGCTCGTACGTCTGCGCAACAGCAACAAAAACAATTAAATCATTTCTTAACGGTATTGACAACATATTGTTAAAACCTTAAAAGTGATTAAACAACTCAATCCATCCTGTATTTAGAATGGTTGAACTGACTTAATTGTACGACAACTTTAAACACAGTGAACAAACTAGACGCTTGCTTCTGTGCTGGATGGATTTACCTCAGGAAGCAAAGCCCTCAGCTCCAGATACATGCAGTTATCCATGTACAACTGGCTGAGGCCTTCATAGTAATAATCCTTGAATACTGGAGCGTAGGTGACTAGGCCCCAGGCTGAAACGAAGGCCTGCTCGAACCTTTTCCAAACAATGTCCTGGCTGGGATAAGCATCCTCTGGGTCTTCGGTGAACAATGTGAGGTTGCGGACAAGGCTACACATTTGGAATGAAACCAGATCAAATGAAAGATAACAATAGGATAGAAAACCCGTGTCTGAATTTCACTAGAGAGATACGCCTTGTGTGAGCAGATAATGATGTTTAGGAACAGACGTTTGACATTGGATGTGACATACGGTATAATGGCGTATTCTATAAGAACATACGTGTTTTACGATTTCCTACCTGTTGTCAAAGTCAGTGGTGTTGCCTGTCTTGCTCCTCAGTGTCTCCAGCAGCACCCAGGAGGAGCATTGGGGTATTGGTTTGGGCTGCCAAGAGGAGAACAGAAAGCGGACAGTCTGGTCCTCTGTAAGACACATGTAGCAGTGTGTCCGATAGGTCACATTCTTCACCAGCCACTCCACACCCACTATGGAGAAGTCATGGAGATGCAGAGCCGCACCTAAAACACAGAACAGGCACTAAATATGATAACCTGTGCTGCTTACAGTGGATGGCATATTGCTCACTCCGTTCGAGGGGGAACAAGTGTGGGGGCGTTCGTGAGCAGGTGTACCTTTGGGCATCCTCTGCAGAAGGCCGTAAATGGGGCTACGTTGGATAAGAGGCTTTGCCCTGAAGAAATGCAAAGCAGGAGGAAAGTCGGAGCTTGCCATTTCCTCCTCCTTCAGCTTGTGCAGCTGTGCACTGAGCCGCAGCTCTGCCTCTGTCAAAAGTAGTGCGCCCCCTGTCAGCCGGGAGGCCTCCAGCTGCATTCTGGACTCTCTGAGCTTGGGGTCAGGAATGCAACAGCACAGGGTCAACCAGCTGAGCAGGTGGGACAGAACAGCAACTCTGTGGATCCCTGGCCAGGGCATCATGGTCATGGTATTTTGGCTAGCGCTGCACAAATTGGGTAGAAGAAATATAAACATGGTATGACAGTTACCTAGTGGGACAACAGGATGAACAGAGTGATGTAGCTCAGGTGGCAAAAAGCCAGTTTGTTTGGTGTCATGTGACGAGAATACTGAAATCAGTTGAGTTACATCTGTGTATAAATTAATGAATTAAATTGTGGTTGTATAATTGATAAACATATACAGTTGTAGTCAAAGATTTGGAGAATGTCACAAATACAAATTTTCACAACGTCTGCTGCCTCAGTGTTGATGATGGCAATTGAAGTGTATTCCAGAATGTCATGAAGAGTGATCAGATGAATGGCACAGTCACTCTTTGCCATGAATGTACTTAATCACAAATAAACATTTCCACTGCATTTCAGCCCTGCCACAAAAGGACCAGCTGCCATCATGTCATTGATTGTCTCATTAACACAGGTGAGTGTTGATGAGGACAAGGCTGGAGATAACTCAATCAGCATGACATTGTTAACTTGAAAAGGAGGGTGGTGCTTGAAATCATTGTTCTTCCTCTGACAACCATGGTTACCTGCAAGGAAACACGTGCCGTCATCAGTGCATCTGCACGCACAGTGAGTCGAAGACTTTTGGTTGACGGCCTGGTGTCAAGAAGGTAAGAGAAGAAGCCACTTCTCTCCAGGAAAAACATCAGGGAAAGACTGATATTCTGAAAATGGTACAGGGATTGGACTGCTGAGGAATGGGTAAAGTAATTTTCTCTGACGAATCCCCTTTGCGATTGTTCGGGCCATCCGGAAAACACCTTGTCCGGAGAAGACAATGTCAGTCCTGTGTCATGCCAATGGTAAAGCATCCTGAGACTATTTGTGTGGTGTTGCTTCTCAGCCAAGGGAGTGGGCTCACTCACAATTGCCTAAGAACACAGCCATGAATAAATAATGGTACCAACACATCCTCTGAGAGCAACTTCTCCCAACCATCCAAGAACAGTTTGGTGACAACCAATGCCTTTTCCAGCATGATGGAGCACCTTACCATAAAGAAAAAGCAATAACTAAGTGGCTCAGGGAACAAAACATTGAAATGTTGGGTCCATGGCCAGGAAACTCCCCAGACCTTAATACCAATGGTAACTTGTGGTCAATTCTTAAGAGGCTGGTGGACAAAAATCCATAAATTCTGAAAAACTCCAAGCATTGATCATGCAAGAATGGGCTGCCATCAGTCAGGACCTGGCCCTGAAGATTATTGACAGCATGCCAAGGCGGATTGCAGAGGTCTTGAAAAAGCAGGGTCAACACTGTAAATATTGACTGTTTGCATAAACATAATGTAATTGTCAATAAAAGCCTTTGACATGCTTGAAATCATACTTCAGTGTACCAGAGTAACTACTGACAAAACCATCTAAAAACACTGAAGCAGAAATCTTTGTGGAGACCAATGCTTTTCTCAGCTCGTTTGACCACGACTGTACCCTCACCTCGTGAGAATCAACTAAAGGCTTCTATGTTGAATGAGCAGGGAATTGAGAAATGTACCGTCCTGGCGACGAGTACTTGGAACAAGCATTTGATTGATCTTCAGGCATTCTACTCATGCTGTAATGTTGTGGATGAGACAAAGTCAAAGAAGAATTGGACATAACCAAATGAGAGTGAAGAAAAGTGTAAAAGAAAATGAATGAAAATAGCCTCAACGTTACTGTCTGTGCGCTGCATTCTCTCTAGCCTTCACAAGGTTTAGGCATGCAGCAGCTGTTTGGATAAGGCTGAACAAAAAACAAAAGTACTTGAACTTCCTACTTTGCACTTCTTGTTTCGAATATATGCATTACATTACTGTAAATATTGCAGAGTTAGGTTTCTTTGGGATGAGACTATGTTAATCCAATCGCATTTCAGAAAAACGTTTAAATATTATATAACGCAAACTCAGTGTTTGAATCTAGCGATTCTGCCTGGCATAGCATATGTGCTTGATAGAGCTGGCAGAGATGTCCAGCTATTTCCATTCATATTTCACTTTTTTATTTCCAACATATAGTACAATTTTATCACATCAAATAGGTGCGGTACAGTTTGTAGAGAATAATAATATGTAAAATGTGTGAAACTCAGATGCTCAGGTGCAATGCCCCAATGGTCGAACAACCCCCCACCCTGCCGAAAAATAAAACATAAAAAAGAATTCAAGTTATAATACATGATCACAGGATGGTTAACAATAATGACTCACTTGGCTACCACTAAACAATTTGATTTTTTTCCAGGGTTATCACGTGTGGAATATTTTCTATCTGGCACTTTGCTTACAATTTAGAGTATAGCAATGGATTTTTATACAGATTACTATGTTTAAAAAATGTCTAGTTGTACTGTATATATTGTATGATTTTTTTATTTCTATGTTCTTTTGTTATGAAGTAATTGCTGTTCCCTCTGAACCCTTGTGAAAGAGAACGTGGTCTCCAAGAATTTCCCCTGGTTAAAGAAAAAACGACAGACTTGGTTCCCAGTTCCCATGACCGAAACGAAATAAACTGTAAAGCAAATAAGTAAAAAGGGAAGGAGGTACTTTAAGTTGTTTTGTTAAAGAATGCAGGTGGTACGTTTTGTGACCAACCTTACATGCCCTGTTTCCTCAGGACATTTTAGTGTCTCTTAAAATGAATTATCAAACATTCATTGTAATTGCACAATCCAGTTTTAATCGCAATGTGCTACAGAAACCTCCAGGAATGTTGTCAATAGCATTGTCAGTCTGGCCTTGGACAAAGAGGAGTGTATAGTTAGTTTTACAATTAATATTCATATTCTAGTCAATAGCTGACAGACACTCTTACACGGGCAAGTCTGTGTTATACACTTCGGCCAAAATGCAGAGTGGACCAGTGTTTTTCAACCCTCTCCTCAAGGGAACATCAGACGTTGGACATTTTAGCTGTAGCCGCTGAAGTAGCTTAACATATTCATTAATCAAGGGCCTGATAATTAGCAGATGAGTTGAATAATGTGTGCTTGCTCAAAAATAGATTAAATACATGGAACGGCTGGTATTCCCCAAAGAGAGGGTTGACAAACACTGGAATAGAAAACCCCTAAGAACTAAACCCTTAGCCCTTGAATAACATTTTATATCGCTGCATCAGAGTCTACTTACAAGTGTGCGTGAAAAGCAGGGTGGTGATGGTAGTGATCAGTTGGGACTCTGACCAAAAATGTTGAACTCTCACAAAAGGGCTTTTATACATTGAACCCGCACTTTAGCTGAATAAATGGCATCAGTTTCACATGGATTTCCCAGATGAAAAGTGGTGATGGCAAGAGTTTAGGGTCTGTATACTCTGCATCTGAGCTCAAATATGTTAAATAATTATGTGTTGCTGATTATATAAAACTGTATGGTTTGGGTCATTGTCTTGCTGAAATATCCAACCTTTGAGCCTCTTGTGTGGCGCAGTGGTCTAAGTTGTTGCCTTGCAGCACAACTGTGTCACAGTTTCCAGATTTCAAATCCTGGTCATGGCATTCCGCCTAAGTGGTCATAGAAAGGCTTATTGAAAATAATTGCAGCTGTTGGATATTAGCTTGAGGGATTTGTTGATATTTAGATGAATGTACATTGAATTAGTTTAACATTTGATAAAACTTTGAAATGTATCAGTTTACTAAAAGCTGTGGATTCAGATAATATTATTAACACATTTTTGTAGGAGGTATTGAAACTTGAAATCAGACATTGCACACACACACACACACACACACACACACACACACACACACACACACAAAGACCTTTAAAAAAGAAAGTAAAGCTGTGGATTGTTGCCTATCCTCTCCTGATATTTAATTATTATAATTGTGTAATTATTCAGTAATTATTGCACTTATGATTGTATATTGACTAGAGTAAATGAGTACATGTACAGGTCTACAGAATGTCCACTAGAAAACTAACTTTACCTAGCATGGACAAAGACAGCCCGAACGCCAGCTGTTAGTGTAAACAACAAACGGCAATTGATTCACAGACCTATAAAATCATGAAACACGGTTGATTCATAATAATAACAGATCAATAGTTATGTTTTACTGATTGACACTTTATGAACAACATGACTTCTAGCTCGTTTGTTTCAGACAGATTCCAGATTGTCGTTCATTAAGTGGTTGGCGTCGGATTGATGTGTTAGCGATATACTGTAAATGTAGGCTAAACTAAAACAACCACTGTAACGGCGATTTGAATTTACAGAACAGCGAATGAATAATGGATGATGTTACATTGGTAGACTAAAACGTGTTTTGTCAATATTGCTAAACACATTCTAAGTACAATAATCATCTTACCACTAAACAAACCTGTCCATAAGTGTGACGTGATGAATTGCTGGTCCTATTTTGGTCTTTAATGAAAATTATGTATAACTATTACCTATAAAGCACTTTCGGTAGTGGTGCAACTCTAACTTTAAATACTGTAGTGTTTCATTCCTTATCAGCATTAAAATTATAACCGTAAGTACTGTATGTTAAAGACGTTTTCAAAATAAAAGCCCACTATTTTTCAGTTTACATTAAACGGGAATGTTCTTGTGCTCATAAACAAATGCAAAAGGTAAAATTATATTATGTGTTTTCCTTAAAATATGTACAAAAAAATACAAATAAAAATAAATAATAAGACCACCATTAAATACTATTTTCTGACTGGTATTTTCAAAATATTGTGCAGAAAAACCCAGTCGAACAAAGTATATTTTAATGCCCACTTTAGTCAGGCATGTTGTTCTTTCAACAAAAGAACTCAATCCCTCCTGAATGCAGAAAAATATGGAGCTACACTTGTGTCTTTATATCGCAAACAAAACAGTTTTTTCAAAAGCAAAACACGTCTTAATCAAATATTATATAATTGAAAACAAGTTTTAGTATTGTAATAAAAAGTTTCTACATAAAAAAAAAAATACAAAACTTTGGTCATGTTGTGTAAAAGTTTTGCTTGCAAGTAAGAAAATTTTGCTTGCAAAACAAAAACTTTTGCTTGCAAAACATATTTTTTTCGATGAACTATTGACCCTATTCCTGTTGGTTTCCCCATTGGTCAACACGCCAGAACGTCATTGAACGTGACTCTTTATAGGTTCAAACAAGGAAATAGCGCGCAGAAAGCTGGAAGGCTTTTCCGGAGAAGTTTTGGAGAGTCGACAGATAGGACTGGACGCCGAGGCGGGTGGATGCCGACGTTGCGCAGGTGTGGGGCTAAGCCGAAGCGTGGGCCGCGTCCGACGTGGGCCGGTAGGGTGAAGCAGTTGGACGAGCGAGGAGGGGAGCCGGAACCGGGGTGCGTGGCGTCCTCGTGGGGATCTGGTGC
>JACXGM010034342.1:0-12006 GCA_016801145.1 Umbra pygmaea | reverse complement strand
AAGCGACTGTATTCACCAACCATCTACCTCCTTGTATCGACATCGGTTGCACTACTTGTACAAATGCCTTATTGTTCGACCTGCACACTGTATTATTTATCGTACATTCACTGTTTTATTCTCTGTTTTGACTTTATTGTGCACTCCTTGTCTTGTAACTTTGTGTAACTTTTTGTTGTCTGTACCTCAACGCTTTATCGTGGCCAGGTCGCCGTCTCAAATGAGAAAATGTTCTCAACGTGCCCACCTGGTTAAATAAAGGTTAAATAAAATAAAAAAAAGTTTTCATTTTCATTTTTTTCTGAATCTTTGACCACTTCTCTTGATAGATTTGGTGCAGATCAACTAGATTTGTTGGCTTTCTGACACAGACTTGTTACTTCGCAAAGTCTTCATATTCTCGATGGGGTTCAAGTCAGTACATTAAGAAGGCCATTCTAAAACCTTTATTCTAGCCTGATTTAGCCATTACTTTACCACCAAGACAAAACATCTGGCTGCTGCCAAACTCACTGCAGATATAGATCAGATCACATATTGGCTAAATAGTTCCTGCCCTCAACTTAATGTAATTAAGACTGTAGGGAGGTTTTTCAAAAAGAGACTATAGCCGCTTTCCAACCGCAGGGATTTTTGCAGTTTCTAGAACAGAACGTTCCTATAACCCTTTTTTTCTTGTTACGAAAGGTGAAATTTGAGGATTATTTAGTCCCTTGCACCGCAGTTCCTATAACTCATTCAGCTCCTACTCCAGAGCAGGGTCTTTCCCTTTTCTCTTTTCCTAGGTTTACGTTGATTGATCCAATTTATAAATCACGCCTGTCATTTCGTTTGTCTATTGCGTATATTACATATTATGCTGGAGCCTTCGCCTTCTGTGTTTCTCTGTTAAGTAGCTACTCGATTTCTATGACTCCAGCCTAGTTTTTAAACGCCACCATTCGAACTCCGTTATGAGGACATATCAACACAACACTTTTTTAAAAATTGTATTGGATGTCGTTTTCAGCCTCGTAATCTGAACAAACAAACAGCAAGCCACTGAAGGAACCCAGCACTACTTGGGCTGAAAACAACCAGATCATCCGCATACATAAGAAGATTTACAGACTTATCTCCAATCATACACCCAGTGTTACAAACATTCAACTGTGAAATGTTGTTGTATGTGGCACTACGCTAAAGTCTAGTGACAACGTTATAAAAGACTGTTGCAGTGCTTGCGTCACTCCCTTATCCCTCCTACCAGTTCCTATGGCCACTTGACCAGTGCGAATGCAAATAGCAAAACCGGTTTTGGGGGAGAGTAGTTAGTAGAACTGTTTAGAAGTGGACTGTTCCTATAACTACGTTCCTGTAACTACTTGGTCGGAAAGCGGCTAATGTAATGTGTCAAATATAACAATTTCAGGTCAAAATATTAGTATTATGCCAGAATTCTGGGCATTATTATTGTTTCTAATCTTTCTTTCAAAGCACATGTTAAAGTGTAACTCACACCAAAATGCAACCTAAGGACTTTTTTTAATGTACCCGAGTCAAACCTTCATTTAAAAGTGTTTTGGTCATCAGCTTGTCTTTAGATAATGTTGCCACAATGTTGTGGGAAGGCAAGGAAGTGACCAGGAGCCCATACTATGAAGTAAGATTTGGGGTTAGCGAGGTAACTTCAGGTTTAACCCTGGGGTTTTCAGTATCACAATGTTGTGTCACCTGTTACCAAAATACTAATGATCAACAAGTAAAAGACCAGTTTGTTTGCAAGTTAGAAGTTTTACTTTTGACATTACATTTTTTTTGCTTTTATTTTCTCTCAAATTCTTATTTTAGTTTGATATTCAAAAAGTTTTGTTTGATAATTTTGGCACAAATCTGATTCCATACATCGTCGTGACATCTCTTATCTAGATCGCAATTGTTAGGTTCAGTGAAGCCAGGTAATGAAAAGAAATCCAAGGCATGTTAAACTTGCTTCGTAGTACTAACTAGGGCCCAGGTGCTGTAGTCATGATATTACCTTCAGATTACATTACCACAATTTTGTGGATTCGTCACGAAATGACATGAGCCATATGACACCCATATCAAATATCAAATATATAAAAAATACATTTAAATAAAATCCCAATGATCATGGAATGTATTTTGTGCTTTTTGGTGAGAATTAATCATTCATAAATTGCTTGCCTAATGCCAAACTGGAGTTCTCATTACAATGCATCAGTTAATTTGATTTTTAAAATAATATTTTTAATAAATAAAAGAACTACTTGAATTACACACATTTTTAATATCCAAATAAATCCATATATTGTTAAGTAGACATACCAGCCAGCATATTACCACCATTGAGTTATGCTTTCAATTAGACCAATAGATAACTAATAACTGCGGTTTATCACGCCAGCTATCATTGCTTTTGATGGAATGAACTTTTCCAGGTCGAGTCATCTTGAAAAATCACCTTTATACACCTTAGTAATCCTCAGCTTCCTCCTGAAAAACAGAATAGTGTTTAGACATAAATGAAGCACTTCAGTAGAAAGTGAAGGCACAAGAAACACTCACTGGCCACTTCATTAGGTACAACTATCCAACTGCTCCTCTTAAACAGAAATATCTAATCAGCCAATCATGTTGCAGCAAGTCAATGCATTTAGGCATGTAGACATGGTCAAGATGATCTGCTGTAGTTCAAATCAAGCATCAGAATGGGAGAAAAATGGTTAAGGGGCGCAGGTGGCTCAGTGGTTAGGGAGTCAGACTTGTTGTCGGAAGGTTGTCGGATTGATTCCCGACTATGCCAAATTGGCATTGTGTCCTTGAGCAAAGCACATTACCCAATGTTGCTCCAGGGGGATGTCCTTGTATTCACTGTAAGTCACTCTAGATTAGAGCTTACGCTAAATGACTAAAATGTAAATGTAAAATATAAGTGACTTTGAACGTGGCATGGTTGTTGGTACCAGACAGGGTGGTTTAGGTATTTCAGAAAGTGCTGATTTACTGGGATTTCCCCACACAAACATTACTTGGGATTACAGAGAATGCTCTGAAAAAGATAAAATATCTGGTGAGTAGGAGTTCCCTAGGCAGAAATGCCTTGTTGACAGCAGAGGTCAGAGGAGAATGGCCAGACTGGTCAAGCTGATAGAAAGGCAAGAGTAACTCAAATAACCACTCGTTACAACCAAGGAATGCAGAAGAGCATCTCTTCAAACCTTGAAGCGCATGGGCTACAGCAGAAGACCACACCGGGTGCCACTCCTGTCAGCTAAGAACCAGCGGCGGTCAGTGAATCTTAATTGGGGATCCCAGGCTCGCATTACGTTCAGGACCGGAGTGAGTGGAATGGTGTGTAGTGTATCAAACCCATTGTGTGATACCATTCTGTTTCCCCCAGTCCGGATGGTAATGCGAGCCCGGCATCCCCAATTAAGATCCAGTCACTCCGGTCCCGAACTGAATGCGTGCCTGGTTTCCCCCATTAAGATCCACAGACCGCCGATGCTAAGAACAAGGAAACTAAGGCTACAATTTGCACAGGCCCACCAAAACTGGACAAAAGAACATTGCCTGGTCTGATGACTCTCGATTGTTGCTGCGACATTCAGATGGTAGGGTCAGAATTTGCCGTAAACAACATGAAAGGATGGCTCCATCTTGCCTTGTAACTGCGTTACAAAACTTTATGCAAATAGGAATTAAGTGTCATAAACATTAACTCTTTTGTTCAATCAAACTCATGGATGGTATTGTGTCTCGGGGCTCTTTGGATCACTGAAATCAATCTCAAACACCTGTGATAATTACTTTGCCAGGAGAGCCCAATTAAAGGAAAACTACTTAAGAAGGATGTTCCACATTATTAAGCAGGCCACAAGTTTCAAGCAATATTTGAAAGAAAAAGGATCTCAATGCTGCAGAAAAGCGTCAAATAGTGCAATGTCTTGGACATGGTATCAAAACAATAGATATTTCATGAAAACTTAAGCATGATCATCAAACTGTGTACAGATTTGTGGCTGATTCAGAGCACAGACAGGTTTGTCCAGATAAAGACATATTGAGGAAGGTTACTGCCAGACAAATTCATCAGATTAAGAGAGCAGCTGCTAAAATGCCATTACAAAGCAGCAAACAGGAATTTGATGCTGCTGGTGCCTCTGGAGTACCGCAAACCTCAACGTGTAGAATACTCCAGAGGCTTGCAGTTGTGCATAAACCTACTATTTGGCCACCACAAATCAATGCTCACAAGCAGAAATGGTTGCAGTGGGCCCAGAAATGAATGAAGACTAATTTTCAAACAGTCTTGTTTACTGAGTGTCGTGCAACCCTGGATGGTCCAGATGGATGGAGTAGCTATGGTTGGTGGATGGCCACCATGTCCCAATAAGGCTGCGACATCAGCAAGGAGGTGGCGGAGTCATGTTTTGGGCTGGAATCATGGGGAAAGAGCTTGTAGGCCCCTTTGGGTCCCTGAAAGTGTGAAAATGACCTTGGCAAAGTATATACAGCTTCGGACTGACCACTTTCTTCCATGGTACAAAAAGAAGAACCGTGGCTTCCGTAGCAAAATCTCATGCTGCAAAGAATACCTGTGTCATTAGCTGCAAGAATTGTGAAGGTGATATCAAAGAAGGGGTCTTATGTTAACATGTAACTTGCCCTGTTAAGATGTGTTTGATTGAAATAGCTTTTGATTTCAGTAAATATGACCTCCTAATGCTGCAAATTCAACAAATGACCATTTTCAGTTCTTTTACAACCTATAAAATGTTTTGAAACTCTGTTGTCCATAATAATTTGGAACAGTGCATTTTGAGATTTTTATTTTTGAATAAAATACTGTTTTCATTAGGTGGTTTGTTCAATGAAATTGTACTTAGGTGACTTGAAAATTATACTGATTGTCATTTGCATTGACTATTTAGGAAAATCAGTGTAAAATATAATTTGCATAATAATTTGGAACGCGGTGTAGTTATCAACGGTTCAAACTGGTGATAATATATATAATATATATATATCTATATATATAATATTATATATATACATATATATACAGTGCCTTTCGAAAGTATCCGGCCCCCTTGAACATTTCGACCTTTTGCCACATTTCAGACTTCAAACATAAAGATATAAAACTGTAATTTTTTGTGAAGACGCAACAACAAGTGGGACACAATCATGAAGTGGAAAAAAATTTATTGGATATTTCAAACTTTTTTAACAAATAAAAAACTGACAAATTGGGCGGGCAAAAAGTTTTCTGCCCCTTTACTTTCAGTCAGTGGCGTAGGCACGGGTGTGCCAGGGTGTGCTTGTGCCACCCAAAGAGGCAGCTGGCACACCCAGAAATCAGATGCATAATGCACTTTTTGTTATAGTCTTGGCAAAGTTTTTTTTCTAAACCTAGTTTATTATGGTCCAATTATAATATTTGTTCATTTTAAATAAATTATTATTTTTTCATTAAAAAACAACATCTAGATCCACGTAGGCCTAAACATTTAAGTGTATGCGCAAAAATAGCCGCCAACGTGACCCCAGCGAATTTCACGGGAGACTAGCAGTGTAGTAGACTGAAACGGCGTAATAGGCCAACACATTTAGCAGCTAATCTTGAGCGGTATGTGCCAGTGCAGTGCGACACATCGAAATTGTGCGCTTACAGGTACAGACTTTATGCATAGTGTTGCGTTTGTTTGTGAAAGGTATTTCAATGTGTGGTCTGTTTGATACGGACCAACATCAATGTATTCCCTTTCACTGTAGAGACCATAGATTAAGTATGCTATTTACAGAACTTGTTAAACAACCAAGTATTGTAACATTGATCAATTCACACACCCTGTACATTTTTTATTTGCTCCCATGACCGTTTAACACTGTCAGATTTGCAAATGAAAGAATACAATAAAGAAAATTGTTATTCACGATAAGCATGAAGCAACATTGGTTTAATGGAACATACAATTGTAATTATAGTCAGTGGTATTAATGAGACTAAGGCATTAATAAATACACTGGTGGCATTTTTTTCCCAGCTTTCCTTCCTGCTTTATGCCTGGACTATATTTGTTTATGCTTTTCAACTTTCTCCAAAATTATCATTCACTACAGTTCAGCGAAATATGCGGCTCTCATAAACTTGTCGGTGTCTGTGATTGGTCCTATGGTGCACACACCTCCGCTTTTATGTGAACGCGCTTTTTAGTAGATTTGGAAATCCTAGGTTGATTTAATGAATTGATAACCACCGTCGTGACATCTCGTATTTAGATCGCAATTGTTAGGTTTAGTGAATATATGAAAGGAAATCTAGGGCATGTGGAACATAGATTCATAGTATAGGCCTCTGTTTTGTAGAGAAAAATCGATGTGGCACACCAAGTTTTTTAGATGCACACCCAAATATTTTTTTCTGGCTACGCTACTGCTTTCAGTGCAGCAAAATCTCTCCAGAAGTTCAGTGAGGATCTCTGAATGATCCAATGTTGACCTAAATGACTAAGGATGATAAATAGAATCCACCTGTGTGTAATCAAGTCTCCATATAAATGCACCTGCTCTGTGATTTTCTCAGAGGTCCGTTGAAAGCACAGAGAGCATCATGAAGAACAAGGAACACACCAAGCAGGTCCGAGATACTGTTGTGGGGAGTTTAAAGCCGGATTTGGATACAGAAAGATTTCCCAAGCTTTAAACATCCCAAGGAGCATTGTGCAAGCAATAATATTGAAATGGAAGGAGTATCAGACCACTGCAAATCTACCAAGACCCGCCCGTCCCTCTAAACTTTCAGGTCATACAAGGGGAAGACTGATCAGAGATCCAGCCAAGAGGCCCATGATCACTCTGGATGAACTGCAGAGATCTACAGCTGAGGTGGGCGAGTCTGTCAATACGACAACAATCAGTCGTATCCTGCACAATTCTGGCCATTATAGAAGCGTGGCAAGAAGAAAGCCATTTCTGAAAGAAATCCATAAAAAGTGTCATTTAAAGTTTGCCACAAGCCACCAGGGAGACACACCAAATATGTGGAAGAATGTGCTCTGGTCAGATGAAACCAAAATCGAACTTTTTGGCAACAATGCAAAACGTTATGTTTGGCGTAAAAGCAACACAGCTCATCACCCTGAACACACCATCCCCACTGTCAAACATGGTGTTGGCAGCATCATGGTTTGGGCCTGCTTCTCTTCAGCAGGGACAGGAAAGATGGCTAAAATTGATGGGAAGATGCATGGAGCCAAATACAGGACCATTCTGGAAATAAACCTGATGGAGTCTGCAAAAGACCTGAGACTGGGACGGAGATTTGTCTTCCAACAAGACAATGATCCAAAACACAAAGCAAAATCTACAATGGAATGGTTCACAAATAAACATATCCAGGTGTTAGAATGGCCAAGTCAAAGTCCAGACCTGAATCCAATCTAGAATCTGTGGAAAGAACTGAAAACTGCTGTTCACAAACGCTCTCCATCCAACCTCACTGAGCTCGAGCTGCTATGCAAGGAGGAATGGGCAAAAATTTCAGTCTCTCGATGTGCAAAACAGATAGAGACATACCCCAAGCGACTTACAGCTGTAATCGCAGCAAAAGGTGGCGCTACAAAGTATTAACTTACTTAATTTTGCATGCCCAATTTTTCAGTTTTTTATTTGTTAAATAAGTTTGAAATATCCAATAAATTTCGTTCCACTTTATGATTGTGTCCCACTTGTTGTTGATTCTTCACAAAAAATTACAGTTTCATATCTTTATGTTTGAAGCCTGAAATGTGGCAAAAGGTCGAAAAGTTCAAGGGAGCCGAATACTTTCGCAAGGCACTGTATATATATATATAAAGTATAATAGTGTGATATTTTCTTTGCACATGTTGGTCCCTTAGTAACAATTGAGCATCGTTGACATACCCAACCTACCTGAGTATTGTTACTAACGATGTTCATCCCTTTATGACCACCGTGTACCCATTTTCTAATGGCTACTTCCAGCAGGATAACGCGCCATGTCACAAAGTTCACATAATCTCAAACTGTTTTTTTGAAAATGACAATAACTACACTGTGCTAAAATGGCCTCCACAGTCACAAGATCTCAATCCAATCGAGCACCTTTGGGATGTGGTGGAACGGGAGATTCGAATCATGAAGATGCTGAAAAACCTGCAGCAACTGTGTGATGTAACAATGTAAATATGGACCAAAATATCTGAGAAATGTTTCTAGCATGTTGTTGAATCTATGCCATTAAGAATTAAGGCAGTTCTGAAGGCAAAAGTGGGTTCAACCTGGTACTAGCAAGGTGTACCTAATGAGGTGGCCGGTGATTGTATGTTAAATTACAATTAACATGTTTAACCTGTATTCCTTAGTCATTCCCTGTGTACAATCCTGATAAAAATGTTGATGTTTAATAAAGAAAAAATGCCAACAAAATTCAATATGTTAATTTGTTCTAATGCACGATATCAGTCCTCTCAATGTTTCACCTTGGTTAGTCATCAGAAGTCGTGTTTTTGGGTTCCCCCTGTGACGTCTCTGCTCCGCCCTCAGACCGCGCCACATTGCCGCTGATATCCTCACCCACCGACATCGCTTCTTCTTGTGTGGGATCAACAGCATCACTTATGGCAGAATTATCTGTCTCCTACATTGAGTTTGTCAGATGGAAACTGATTAATAAATGTTTGAAGCCTTGTTTTAAGCCTGCTGCCTCTCCTTCCCAACTCTGGGATTCTGACAGCTGTCTGTTAACCATCGGCCGACTGATGGCACATCACATTCCTCTTTCAGACCTACACATCTATCCTCTCTTCTCTAACACAGTTCTCCACAATATTTCCTCTCTTTTGGAATTGCATCCATGTCTTGTGTTAATCCTTCTAAGTGAATATTTGTTGATCAATTGCTAGGTCTTAGTTCAAAAACAGAAGATATTACTACTTAGCAGATATCATTGTCAATCATAATGAATTGTAACCTGTCTTGGGTATGTCACATGAAGCTATTACCTTGTCTCGGTCCTGATCAGTTGAAGTAAGTATCTGCGTCTCCTGTAAAGCTTCAGTCTGACCAAGAGCAGAGGGAGTGTCGTCTGGTTCCACGTCATCAATCTCTGGCTCGGGGGTTGGCTTGACTTGTGTAGAATTAGCAGGTTCAATAATTTCCGGTTTATCGGGTTCATCAGACCCCTAGTGAAAAGGTTTTTGGATGAACGATGGCTGAGTTCATTTTACTACATTTGCTGCTTTTCTTAAAGTTGCTCTAAATGTTTGTTACAAGAGAGAAAAAAATGTCCCACTGCATCTCAAAGCAAAGACAGTGACATTTCTGTGGATTAATGTTCTGTTGTGCTTCTTCTATCCTTGCTCTGTCTATATTTTCCATCCACCAGTCCTGAAAACAACACTGATTTTCTCCCTATGACTCTTCAATTACCTATCTTATTCACTGTCAAGTTTCCCTGTCCAGTGTAGGCCTACTTTGTCACCTCAAAATCCCTCCCCGTCATCACCATCTTCTTTCCTCTCCACTACTGATTTGTTATGTCTCATGCCAATTATTTCAATCTTTGTTGGGATTTGCCATCACCATTTTGTATTGATGGCCACAAGATACACGAGATAGTAGTTACTAGTTGTCTTGTTGATCCTCAGATTTTTACCTTCCAGTGCAGTTTGTCATCTGCCTGATGATGTACAGAAGACCCTTATATGCTTGATTTGAGTTAAGTAACATTAAAGCTACAAGTGGCCACACGACCAGGGTGTAGCAATAGCAGAGGTAAGGAGATGGTTAATATGATCTAGCATGTATTTCTTGTGTGAATGCAATGTAAATGGATGAATGCAATGTAAAAGAAAAAATCATTTGTGACATAGTATTGCTCAATTTGTACCAATTAAACCTAGTTACAGTAGGTGGTATAGCTCTCTGTCGATTTTGGGGAAATTAGTGAGCGATTGTATTGTTACAAGGATACAGTGAATGGCTTACTAGCTCACAGTCTTTTCTTAGGCCAAGCAGTCACTCAACATGGGTTAGAAGAACTAGGCTAAGGAGCCGGTTGCAGCTAACTAGGCCACAACTTTGTTTTTTCTGCTCAATGCCTGCTAACTTACCAAACAATGGAATCTACTTGCTAGGGGACAGGCACTAAGTTCGCTTAGTGGTATTTTAAGTGCAGACTGATGCAGAAGCAGCCATGTTAACTGCGAAATGTACTCTTGGTTGTTCTCAAATGCATTGGCTGGCAGACCATTATATATGACATAAATCATCTATGGTATCGTTTGTAAATACTATATTATAAAAATGATTTACAGTGGAATACATGTGTTGTATTGAGAAATGAGGGGAAGGCTTAGAATTAGACAGAATCCATACCCCAACTTTGCCCTCATCCACTGCAGCAAGCTGTGGACTGTTCAATTGCGTTGGCTGTTCTAAAACTGGAGATGCTGGAGAGATTGCAGGTGGCTCTTCAGGTTTCTGAAAAAATAATAGCAGAATTTCAAGCCCCATTGGTCCACATGCAACTAAAACAAACCCACACAATATACATACTTTTGTTTCTTTTGGTTTCTCTGGGACCTCGCTCATGATCTTATATTCTTCCTCCTTCATCTGCCTCTGATGTACAGCCTCTGCCTCTGCTTTTTGTTTTTCCTGCTCCAGTTGCCCTTGGAAAGCCTTTTTCTAAAAAGATGTGAAATTGCTAGCCTAATCATTTCATATTTAATTATGTTATACTTATATTATGGACTAATACAGGATAACATCAAATGCTCAGAAGAGTAAACGCTGTCATGGATGATAAAATTGCCTAGTCTTTGTGTATAGACTGCCCCCCGCTGGTGATACTATAGTTAAACAAATGTTGGCCACAGGCAGCGTAATGTAGGGTAATATTGGTGTTTTTATTCAAGGTGATTTGTTGATCAATCAATTAAAGATGTATTATACTCACCATCTCCTGATCGTCCATGTTTTGTTTATACTTGTAAATCCACTGTGCAAGAAATTCAATTGGGTCCATTGGTCGACGCTCTGCAACCTCGGCTAACCCATCTATTAGACATTTTCCCATGCAGCTTTTCAAGTATTTTGAATCCATTTCCCTGTATGCGAGACAAAGCCATAACGTAACACAATCGATACATGTGTATCTTTATAAATGTAGGTCTATTTAGCCACTGTACTCTACAGTAGCTACTACCTATTCTTTCTACGTTTATTTCTGTAGTGCTCTGTACATTATGTACACACAGACCATACACACAGAATGGTCACGTTAACGTAGCCAGAAAGTTTCCGTTAATAAACAGGGTTATCTTTCTTAAAATTACATTTTAACATAATTTCTAACAAAAATATATCAACACGATATGTATTTTAAAATAGTGTAAACTCACTGTTAATGTATAGCTAATTATTTATTATCAGACCAACCTTGATTTAGAGCGTTGGGGAAAGGTATTTGATCTCCATGGTAACGGTGCTACTTCATTAACCTTCCCCTAAAATCTGTGTATAGGAACGTTTAATTTTTTTAATCTAGGTGGCTATGGGAAGCGCATTTCCAGTACAGTGCAACACGTAGAAAATCAAATTTTTCTTTATTTCATCTTGTTTGAAATATGGTAATGTTTAATACTTCTGTATTTAAACCCAGGTACTTCTCAATTCGTTTTTTTTCCTGGGCTGTATACAACATAAAACATCCATAACAGTAAAATAGAAAACGTTTTGCTGGCAAACGTATAGTTTGTGTTCTATGTAGAGCACCTATGCTCTATTTCCACTGGTCATCTATGACCATACATACACACACACACACACACACACACACACACACACACACACACACACACACACACACACACACACACACACACACACACACACACACACACACACACACACACACACACACACACACACAAACTTTTACTGCACTCATGTGCCATGTTTAGATATTTTGGT
>JACXGM010034341.1:0-12006 GCA_016801145.1 Umbra pygmaea | reverse complement strand
GTCCAAATACAATCAATACCTCACAATGGTTGTGAGGAAGCAGGAGGCTTAAATACATACAGGGAATAGGCGCAGGTGATCAGAATTCTGGTGATTGCGATCTAACTGTGGTGCTGCGTTCAGGACGGATGGGTTCCTGGTTGCTATTGGTGACAGACGAGTCCGCGCATAATGGTGTGGTCCTTGGCAACGTCACAATATGCTTATGGTTTTGCCAATTACATTTTTTTTTAATTATATGAACAAAAGATATTTAACTTTATATGGAATGGTAAGCCAGACAAAATAAAAAAGAGCATTCTTGTATAATGAATATGAACACGGAGGTAAAAGTTATTGAATATTAAAGCTTTGGATCTTTCATTAAAAGCATCAGTTATACAAAAAGTTTACCTAAATCCTAATTGGATCTCTAGTAAGCTAATAAGAGTATTTGTCCCATTGTTCAGTAAGGACCTCTTTTCATTTCTACAAATTACAACTGACAATTTTCAGATATTGGAAAAGGAAATCATTTCTAAGATGTCGTTATTTTTCAAACAAGCCATGAAAAGTTGGTTGCAATTTCAATTTAGTCCACCTGAAAATATTATTGTGGCTAAATTCTCATATATCAGTTGATAAAAAGCCTGTATACTTTGACAAGATGTTTGGAAAATGAATAATGTTTGTAAATTACATTATAAATTAAGCCGGTGGAGTGCTGCCTTATATACAGTTAACAAAACATATGGAGATGTTTGCTCCCTTCAAAAATACAATCAACTAACTGCAGCAATACCATATACTTGGAAGAAGAAAGTACAAAAGGGGAAAAGGTCTGATCTTGTCTGTCAACCATGTATCAAAGATCTCACATGGATGAAGAAAATACGTATAAACAAATAAATTTACCAATTCCATCTAAGAACAAAAAACTGGTTGCTATTCCGTATGAATTACAAAATAGCTGGGAAGAAATATTTGATATTCTGATCCCGTGGCATAATGCTTTTGGATTAATACGCAAAACAACACCAGACTCAAAAATTTAAATATATTTCAATTCAATTTATTATATACAATACTGTCAACAAATAGAAATCTATACCAGTGGGGAATATAATCTTTCCAACTCTGCAGATTTTGCTCTGAGGAAGCAGAATCTATAGATCATCTTTTTTGGTACTGTCCATATGTTGCATGTTTTTGGTCACAGGTACAAGAATGGATGAATAAATGAAATATTTATCTTGAATTAACTTTACAAATAGCAATACATGGAGATTTAAAATGTAATAGTCAGACAATTAATAATTTGATAACTATTTTAGCAAAAATATTTATCTTTAATTCCAAATTGGTGGAGTCATTGACAATAGAAAGGATTCATAATTATTGAAGCCTCACTATGGCTGTGGCTAAGAGATAGATGGACAAAATTGAATTTAAATAATACCAAGATCTGTAAATGGCACAAGATTTACAACTATTGTAAAAACAACACATTGGATTATATGAATTATGTGGTGAATGAAAAAAATAATGATAATGATAATACATAAAATGTATAAGCTAGAGCTAAATGTTAAAATGGCAAAATGTAATTGGTCTCAACTATTGGTCAGGGTCAGCTAAAGGTTAGGATGGGGGTAAAATATAGAAGTCAATAATATAAAAAATGTGTGATTGGAAATGATGCATATTTTAGAACGAAGACATTACCTATGTTGAATATTGAAGCTGATCCTTCCCCTAATAAAAAAACATTTTATTTGTGAAAAATAATTTTAAATAAGTATTTTAGCAAAACAAAATGTTGCGAGGCATGCATTTATCATCTAACATTAACATACCCCCTACCACTACTACCAGTACCCCCTACTGTTGCCATGTTACTATGCCACATAAAACAAGTAGATCCTGAAAGTAGAAAATGGCACATGTTTACAAGTCTGTTTTAAATGATATTGTTTTATGATTTCTAAATTTTCAGATAATGAAGTCTCAACCATGTTAAGACGATGCAGTCTCAATCCTGTCAACATCAGACACAGGCTTAAATGCAATCAGTTTAGCCAGCATCTGCTCATGTTCATTTACCTGGACTATCTATGCAGAATATATCAAAATGTCCTGTATTATAAATTTGTCTTGCTGTTAAATTGTTGCACACATAAAACACATGTGATATTCATGACTTCTACAAAAACGATGCAGGAAACACTTACGTAGCTATAGTAGCTAGTTGATGACTTTGAAGGATTTAAATCAGTGATGATTTCTCAGGTCTATGTTGCAAGGATCTCCAAATGTCTGTCACATCTGGCCCAGTGTGGGCTAGGATGTGAACCCCTTCGTTTTGAGTTGCTTCCCTGTGTGTCCTTATTTAGATTTCTAACCTCTGTGTGTTGCTTTGTTTCTGGTTCCCGCTTCCAGGTCACATGCCCATATCACATGTCCTCCCTCAGCCAATAGATTGTCCTCTTGTTATTTCCAGTGTTCAGGTGTTCCCTATTGTCCATCATTTGGTTTAGTATTTAGTTTGTGTCTGTAATTATTCCCCTGTTGATTGTTTACCCTGTTACTTGTCATCCCGGTAGTGTCTCAGTTTCCTCGTTATATAGTTTTCCGTATTGCCCCTCGTGGCAGTTTTTGTTTGTTTGTGTGTTTCATAAATAAACTCTATATTATTGCTTGCATATTCTTCGCGCCTGTCTCTGTCTCTCCACACCTTAGGATGACAAACTGTGACAATGTCCAAGATTTACGCCTACATTTTATATCTTTACATGCCATGACACATGACTAAAGCCAAAGCATACTATACTGTTCACTACACAACTGTCAACTACAACAATTGCTGTACTGCTCACATCATTACTCCACATTCCTGCAATTTGTTGTCTTAATGTAGCAGTTCTCAATACCACTGCCACGGAGTGCAAGTACACATTAAAATGATTTAGAGATCAACGGCAAAAGTCTCAAAAGCTAGCATTACACTTCTATTTAATGTGACTTTGTCATAAATTGAGGCTGAAAAATACGTTCAGCTTTTATACAAGTTGTTTGTGCAGTCATTTGTGTGGAAAAAATCAAGAGGGAGGAAAGTGCAATATATGTAGCAGAGAATGGTTGGGGAGACGCAGGCAGAAACAATTGTTTATGTTCTGCAAATAGATATTTAATTAAAAAAAATATAAACACACATATCCAATGTTACTGTGATGTCCATGTCAAATAAAGCCAATCAATCAAAATTCAATTGATTGTATTTCTTTTCAGCTACGTCCAATGGCCTCAAAGCAAGGTAGTGCAAAATACACTCACTGGCTACTTCCTTATATACATCTTGCTAGAACTGGGTTGGACCCCCTTTTGTCTTCAGAACTGCCTTAGTTCTTTGTGGCATATATTCAACAAGGTGCTGTAATCATTCCTCAGAGATTTTGGTCCATATTGACATTATTGCATAACAAAGTTGTTGCAGGTATGTCAGCTGTACATCCACGATGCAAATCTCCCATTCCACCACATCCCAAATATGTTCGATTGGAATGAAATCTGGTCACTGTGGAGGACATTTGACTACAGTGAACTCATTGTCATTTTCAAGGAACAAGTTTGAAATGATGTGAGCCTTGTGACTTGGTGCGTTATCCTGCTGGAAGTAACCATAAAATATGAGTACACATAAAGGGAAGGACAAGGTTAGCAACAGTCCATCTGTAGTCCATCTGTTTCACGGTTCACGGTTTGACATGTTGTGCATTAAAAGATGCTCTTCTGTATACCTTGGTTGTAACCAGTCTGGCCATTCTCCTCTGACCTCTGCCATCAACAAGGGATTTTAGCCTAGAGAACTGATGCTCACTGGATATTTTCTACCATTCTCTGTAAACCCTAGAGATGGTTGTGGAGAAAAATTCCAGTAGATGAACAATTTCTGAAATACAGTACTCAAACCAGCCCGTCTGGCACCAAAAGTCACATTAATACTCTTTCTCCCCCATTCTGATGCTTGGTTTGGTCTTCAGCAGATTGTCTTGACCATGTCTACATGCCTGAATTGCTGCCATGTGATTGGCTTATTAGATATTTGCATTAATGAGCAGTTGAACAGGTGTACCTAATTAAGTGGCCGGTGAGTGTAAAGGGAACAGTAAGCCATTTGCCACATAAAAAGACATGCCAACAACCAAAGTTTGTTCACATTATAAGCCTACTTAGTTCTCAAGGTGTCTTCCAGGCTGTTTGAGCACCGGGTGAACATATAGAGATTGTCAAACAGTACACTGATTTCAAATTGTAATTAAACTGGCCATCAGGTACCTTGAGGCTGTTTAGTCAACAGCAGGCTACTAATTACTAGAAGATGACCTTTGGAATAATATCTGGTGAATTATTCATCATTGGGGGTTATTGCTTTCAAGATACCAATGACATCCAGGGGAAACTGCAGTGTACACAGACGCAGAAATGTCAGATAAATTGTTCAAAGATTCCTTTATCCCAGCTCAACCTTATCATCATCACTATCATTTCAAAGTGAGTCTCCATACTCTAAAGTGTCAAGCGCATTTGTCCCGCGATTTTCTCACAAACTCTAAATGCTAGCAACTAAAGCTTGGTACCGTTGGAAAAAAGTTTAGATGAAAAGAACGAGTGGCTCATCCATGTGGGTTCATGAGAGCCGAAGCCATCGTGCCTCAAATTTGGTCATGTATTTTAGACTTTTTTTACTAAACACATTACCGACAGGAAGACGGAAGTGAAAATGACAAATTAACAACTCTGCAATGATGTAGGACGACATCCTGCAGAATACCAACACCTTTTGGAAGGAAAAAATTGCTGGCATATCAAATATGCATAGAAATATAGTGAGAAATGGGTGTAGCACTTTGATGTTGACCTGTTTGTATTGCACTTAAATATTGCACACTGGTCTAGGAGCTTTGGGGGCTTGCCAATATGCATTAAAAAGTCTTATTCATCATGGATTACATGCTTTTACACAGAAAAAACAACAAAATAAACATAGGTTCTTTAGTTTTTTGGGGATAAATATTTAATAAAACATTAAATTCAATGGATGTTGGATTTCATTCATCCAGGTTGTAACCATGGGTCTGCTGAGTCCGAAACTATAGGGCACTTCACTGTAGGTCAAAATATGACCTTTCCAGAGACCAAAAGGTCAACAGTGTAACAGGCTGACCTAAACCCCCTCAGACCCTAAAGTGTTAAACGAGGCATGTACAATTGCATTGTTTATCATGTTTTGATTATCATTTCTTATCTATGTAATGCCACCTTTGTTGAATAAAGGTATACATTTTTATCAAAACACAAGACAATTCCTAGGCGACCCTATTCTTTTGAACGCTAGAGTAAATGTATAAAAGTACTTTATTAAATAATGCAGTTCTTAACTATTTTAAAATGATTTTTCCTTTTAAAATGATTGTTTGACATAAGTTGTCAATTGAAACATGTCCCAATCCAAAATATGACTTGCATAGGCTTCCACATTGGCTGCCATCCCCATGCACACACACTACCTCTCCTACCCTTCTTAGCCTCAGTGCCTTAGTTATAACCTTTGGTGCAGTTGCATGCACTCATCTGCACAATGTGTTTTTGCTGTTTGTCATTTGCACAATGTTTTTGCTGTTTGTCATTTGCACAATGTGTTTTTGCTGTTTGTCATTTGCACAATGTCCATTTTCACGGTTTGCTCAGGTGTTAAATATTCCACGGTTATTGCCATGTGACTTTCATACCAAATGACCTACCTTCCTAATTTCTTGCACTACTGTACATAAAGTACACTTCTAATATTTACTCTTAATATCTGCGTCTGTTTTTATTAATCACTTTTATTTTTCATGTGTAACTTAATGTCATCTTGCACCTTTTCGCTTTTATGTTGACCAGGACACTGTTTTAAGTTAGAAATTGTCCTCAATGTGCCCACCTGGTTAAATAAAGATTAAATGAAATAAACATAATACATTGGTTGCCTGGGGAGTAATTGGGAATAAATGCCTTGCTCTGCGGCTGAACAACAGTTATCTTCACATGGTCCACTCAGGGATTTGATCTTGCTGTATTTTTATTCCTGGCCCAATGCAGGGAACCACCAGGCTACCTGCCAGCAGAACTGAATGGTCCTGTGGAATAGAGAGCGATGTTACTGATCAGAGGGAATGTGAAAACCATGTGCGTCCTAAAATGCCTCCAATATCCAAAAATAATTCAGTGTCCGGGGCCCTGGTCGAAAGTACTGCACGTTAAAGTGAGTAGTGGGCAATTTAAGACACATATATAGAGTTAATATAAAGGACCTTTAGACCATCCTGTCAACTCAGATTATAGAGCCCGCAACCACCCGCCGGGAGGTTGTTGACACATCTTGCTCACCGCATGCATGCACTCTCGGCAATATGCGCAATACACTTGTGTCTGCTGCCCGACAGCCAATGCGTTATGTAAACAACATACAGGATAATACTTCAAGCTTCAAGTGGCACTTCATTATCGAGAGAAAATATGATAATTACTGATTGAACTTCTATGAAAGGTGTATTAACATCCTCATGGTACTGTAGTTAACCACAATTACTTTCTGATTTGCAGCAAAATGCCACGATTTATAGTGTGGCATGTGTGAAATATTTGAAAGCACATCCGTCACCCTGCAGCGGCAGTGTCAAGTGGTCAAAGGACAGAACAAAAATAGTATACACATTTCCTGAACTTCTGCAGCATTTTAAAGCTATAGATTGGCATTAAGAAACAAATCCTATTTTGTCTTTTTCTTATGTATGTAGAATTGGGCTAACAGTTCTTTAATATTTTAGAGTCTTAGAACATTCCTTTTACACTGACAAAGTAAAGCATGTACTTTATACTCCATACATTCTCTGACTTCCAAAAGTTAGACTTGAATGCTTAGCAAAGCAGTCAAAAGTTTCAGTCTCACTTATCATGAGAGCTTCCCTGGTCATTCCTACTGCCAGAGATCTGGTGGATTCCCTTATCCAGAGCACCTTACACTAGTGTATGCAGTCAAGCTGCCCCTCAGTTGGATTTGATACCACAACCCTGGGGTTGCATGAAGCATGATCTAACAAAATCAGGGGACGTCTGAGGAATGTATTTGAAAATACATACCAAACAAGGTCATTCTCAGTTAATACCAATACAACACTCGTTGTTCACCTTTGGGTTAAAAGCAAGTTCAGAAAGCAGTGTGCCTGACAACCCCATTCACATCCAATATCAATTAGCATACCTAGAATGCAAGTAAGCACGCCTTGAAAAATCCTTGCTGTGTCATATATTATTGTAGCTTCAGATTACACCCCATCAGCAGGACTTGCAGTACTGTATTTGTGCCAAAATAGCATCAAAGACTAATGTAGTCATACACACATTGCAAACAGGTGCATACATGCATATGGATATTGATATAGATATATTTCAAATAGAGGTTTAGTATTTGATCTCATACAGTTTACATGCAATACCTGCCTGAAGTTTCCTAACCATTAACCCGATGAAACCCTGGGTATCTTCTGTTCAGCCAGGCATGTAATGATGACATTTCTTGCTGTTTGTTTTGAGGGGTATCTTTGCCTTAAGTATCATTTTCTATAATTACACACCCACAGGCCAATGGCAGGATTCTCTGTTAAATTCCAGATAACAAAAATATCACATTTTGTCGAAATTAAATCATTCACCAGGTTCCATGATACTTGTTTATTAATGCGAAATAAACCTTATCAACAGCAATCCTGATGAGGATATTGCTATACAATAGGTTCTGAGAATGAAACAGTTATTGGTCTCTACAAAGTCTGCTACTTTAGTGTTCATAGTTCTGTTTGACAGTAGTTACTATGGTATACTGAAGTCAATATTTGCAGTGTTGACCCTTTTTTTTCAAGACCTCTGCAATCCGCTCTGGCATGTATAGAAGTATTTTCTTGTCGTATAAATTAACAGTGTTGTAATCAATAGTTTTTTTAGTCATTTTTATACCAGAAATAGCTTTAAGGAAAATATACAATCAAAATTATGTAGCAATGATATGTGAAACAGAATCCCACACATTGCATTGAGGTTTCATGTATAATTAATACAGAATCTCTGTTCAATGGTCAACATTTAGTCAGCATCATAATTTACTAAATACTTTAAAATGTCTAGAAGAGTCTTATTATGTTTCTATAAATGTTATTCTATGTTGTTTTTTCCTAAAAGCTGTCTATTATTTGGAAATTCCGCATAGAAAATCAAGTTATTCTAAAGCTGTGACAATGACTTCAAAAACAAAGAAGATTTTTTTCACTGTAGAATATGGATGACACAATGTTAGGTCAGGAGACAGGATGTCGCTGGAATGCAACACATGTAAATCTAAAGCCAGTGTTATCAAATGGACAACAATAGCCAAATATTTCTTATAGCCTTTTGGTTCCACTAGAGGTGTTTAATGAAGCCGTTTAGGCCTATGCGAGGGGGTTAACATATAGAATGCTGAGACAAGCTGGCAACTAGTTAACCAGTACTAGATATTTTGAATCCAGGGCCTTATAGCCATTGGTGGGATTTGTTACTAATGCTGACAAATTGGACAAATAAAGAATCAGTATCAAGTTTCTTCATTCTCTGTATGAAAATGAAAGATATCTAATTTTCGGGAGTTCTCTCTGCAGAAACAACCAGCTTTAACTGTAGATTTAAACATTAAAGCTTATGATCCATTTTCTACATATCCTCTGGACTCTGAGTAAATCATTTTGATGAGTACATAATTTAATACACTACATAACCACAAAAGGACTGGAAGGGACATAAGAATGCAATAATTGAGAGGGAAAAATTGAGGATTCTAAGACTTGTGTCCACGGTCTAAATATCAAGGTAAGCATTGATCTTACAGTTTTTCGCGATTGGTTACACACATTTTCTGAAAGCATGCCTCATACTCTCAGAACTCTACACACAAATCAAAAAACACACACAAAAAACACACACACACAAAAAACACACACACAATGGGCAAAACTCCTAAATTCTCCTGCAAATGAAACTTTACATTCAAATCAATGTTATCACTTCTCAAAATGTTATTTTGTTTTCAAATGACACACAAAAAACCCTCATATGATTAGACAGTTATAAGAACCAGTTGAACACTGCTCAATGTAAAACACTTTGATGAATGGAAAACACTTCTCCATTCATCATTATGACTTTGCCATTTTATTGTTCAGTGTTACACTAACTACTTAATACATGAGTTTGTTGTAAAATATTTGAGAATATTTTTTCTATACTCAGAACACACAAAGACACAGTAACAAATATATTCAATTTTTTCCCCCAAAAACAATGTACACAGTGTACATCCTAACCAACACAAAGTTGCACATAAAGTGGTCTACATACAAAACAACAGAATATTTTTTCTGTATACATTTACAGTAAAAACAATAACTATGCTGCATCCTCTCTTCTGTTTCGGTCTGGCCGCAGCACCTCATCCACATCGCAAGCAATGTTTTCCCTGGCCAAGCAGCGGGGGAAATATCGCCTAGCATGTCGAATCCAGCCATGAAAAGCATCAACTGCTATATCTCCACAAGCGTCTTCCATAGCTAGGAAAAGAGCTATACGCGTTTGTGGATTTCAGTCATACACTTTCCTTCTCCAGACAGAAAAAATGCCTCAATAGGATTGAGGAATGGAGAATATGGAGGGAGTTAAACAACTAAAAAGCGTGGGAGGGCAGTGAACCAGTTACGAACCAGAGCAGCCCGGTGGAAACATACGTTGTCCCAAATGACAACGTACCTGAGCTGCTCAATAAATACAGAGTCAATAAATACAGAGTCTTGACCTAATAAAGCAAATGTTAAGTTTGAAGAATGAGGTTATATACTTTCTTTTTTTATGTTGTTTTTTCGCAATCGCTAGGACTCATTTCCTAGGTTTCTTTTTCAAAACTCTACACACAGTTCCACTAACCAGCTTTCAGTGTTGCACAACAGTTAATTTCACATAAAAATGAACAAAAACTACCAAAATAATTAATACATCTCAAATCAACTAATTCTTCCATAATTCTAGCAACAGTTGTAACCCAACAAGCAAACTGTCAATCATAAAACAATAACCTAAGCAAAACTAAGAACAGATTATTTCTTCACAAAACAAGAATGACCCCTGTCCACTGTTTAGAATTCAAATGCAAAAGACAGGGTTACCATTCACATCATATCTTATGTCAACTTGGGCAATACACCTCACTTATGAGGGCAATACACCTCACTTATATTCTGATTAAGTATAGTAGCCCTAATCTCATCTGAGACTACAGCTCTTGATCGTCCTCTTAGTCTACTTTCACCACCCATACGCACTCCTCTTCCTCCATCAGCCACTCTTCTTCCTCTGTCAGACACATCTCTTTCTCTGATTGGGTCCAGGTTGACATTACATTACAAAATGTCTTACTAAAGTAAGATGTCTCTTTTTGTATAGATGGTAATGACATTGAAAAACTTACACCTGAAATGTTAATAGAGGACCTATACTAAAGTACAGATTTCTGAGGAGATTTTACTTTTATTGCAGTAGGCTATATGTCATAGCCTAGGCCTACTTTATCCAATAATCAATAGCTTCTGCCGGGCTCAGCCCTGTCAGAAATATCAAATATGCATGAATGAAAAACATGCTTTTTAATTTTTTTTCCAATTGCTGAAACACAATTTTGCAAACTAGTGTGGTTTTATCAAAATACTCAACACAATTCACAAAACCACACACCCAAACTGCAAAATATCTCATATATCTTGCAAAATGAAACACTGCAACCAAAACTACATATAGCATTATCAAAATCAAACTTTTGCACCACATGGCACACACTTCATATTACCAAATTTTTGTCTAACCAACTACACACTGTTGGTCATAATGAAAAACACTCTTATCTTTAGTATGCTTTGCCATAACACTAAAACAGTTAAAATTGTAGAAAATTCTTCAGACTGTTCACATGCAGAAATATTCACACACACACACACACACGGTAGAAACATTTTATTTTTTACCAAACAAGTCAGTGCAATATATGCACAGCAGTTAGATTTACATTGGACTGAACAAAGATATGCTCACAAAAAAACAGTAAACTGAAAAAGAATTGTGTGAAAAAAAAAAATGTTTAGGCAGCATCTTGCCGCAGCTGGGTCTGGCCACAACGCCTTGCCAGACATCAAGGGAAGAAACACCTTGAGTGCCTTATCCATCCCTGAATCACACCCACATCAATCTGATCACATGCCTCTTCCATGGCCTGCACAAGAGGCATGCGCACAAATGGCTGCTGGTCGTATACCTTCCACCGCCATGCCGAAAACAACTCTTCTATGGGGTTTAGAAATGGTGAGTATGGTGGGAGGTATTGCACAAGAAATGGTGGGTGGTCAGCAAACCAGTTTTGGACTGGGGCGGCACGATGGAAGCTCACGTTGTCCCACACTACAACGTACCGGTTTCTTTGATGGTCTGCATCATTCAAACGCTCTGGTGGTATGAGAACATTGTGGAGTCTGTCCAGAAATGTGAGAATATGGGCTGTGTTGTATGGTCCAAGGTTGGCATGTCGATGGAGGACACCATGTGTATTGGAGATAGCAGCGCACATTGTGATGTTCCCACCACGTTGGCCAGGAACCTCTATAACGGCTCTGTGGCCAATTACGTTTCTCCCCCTTCTTCTGGTCTTTGTTAGGTTGGACCCTATGGCGTCAATTCAGTCTCAAAACTCGCGCAAGCACAAATGCCACCGCGAGAAGAAAAATGCAACTCGAGAGAGAAGAAACTGAACTCGAGAGAGAAGAAATTCAACTCGAGCGCGCAGAGGACCAGCCGTGAGCGAGCAGAGGACCAGCTGCGAGCGCGCGATGCTACTCAGAGAAGAAAAAAATCAATTCGTGA
>JACXGM010034340.1:0-12006 GCA_016801145.1 Umbra pygmaea | reverse complement strand
AACCTTTACAAGTAATACTACCAAACTCCCTTTATGGGTGGATCACAACCAAAATCACATAGGTACAGGTTAAAATGTGTGACATACATTGGGGTTTCCCCCTTTCCATGAATCTTAATTCATCCCAGGAGGGATGAGAAACCAGCTGTTGAAGGAGTCACTATTTGGATCTTATAAACATTAATTTCCCACTACACATGCTTTTGAGTCTATACATAATTTCTCAGGAAACATGCCTTGGTGTGTTAAACTGTGTATCATATATTTCAAATCCTAAAGAAAAAGTTGGTTTAAATATTAAATAAATCTGTTAAAGGGGTGGTAATCTTACAATATCATGTTACAACATAATCTTATCTAAATCAGTATACAACTTCTTGCATTTGCCTGGATAACTGGTTAGTGTTGGCTCCCTTTCATGGGAAAATGCCCCAAGTTATGTTGAAGTGTAGACATATTTAACAGTGTTTCTACTTTTGAAATGGCAGTTTGTTTTGTTAAGTCATGCCAAAGAAGCAGCACAGTAATTACACCAGTAGTACACAAATCAAATGTTAATTGATGTAGGACATAAACAATAGAACATCTATTGACACTTAATACTGTAAATAGCATCTTCTTTGCCAGACAGCAAGGATACTTTGACCCACTAATACAGAGAAGTCCATTGCTAGCCTCTTTGCTCTTTGTCTAATGATGAACCTGCAGTCTGAAGGCCATACCCAGCCTATATGGGGAGGCTGCAGACCTGGAGCCGGCAGATATATGGCCCAGGGAACAGTTTTACGGCCCAGTGAACAGTTTTAGGCCCCTGTTATTCCTAATGCGTCCAGTAGGGGTAGAAGGATATTTTTTGTGTCTTTCAGCACGTTTCCAAACTAATGTATTTCTGACATAACATTTCAGTACTGTAAGTACTGAAGGTATTCTTAATATATTTCAGATGGGCTTAACAGCGAAGTTTTAGAGTGGTTAAGGTTTGGGTAAGGCCCATGGTTAATATAATGATAGAAAGTAAAGATCGCCAAAGTAATGTATTTCTGACGTAACATTTCATCACTGTAAATACTAAAGGTATTCTTAATATATTTCAGATGGGCTTAACAGCGAAGTTTTAGAGTGGTTAAGGTTAGGGTAAGGGTTTGGGTAAGGCCCATGGTTAATATAATGATAGAAAGTAAAGATCGCCAAAGTAATGGATTTCTGACGTAATATTTCATCACTGTAAATACTGAAGGTATTCTTAATATATTTTAGAGGGGCTAAACAGCAAGGTTTCAGAGTGGTTAAGGTTAGGGTAAGGGTTTGGGAAAGGCTTATGGTTAATGTAATGATAGAAAGTAAAAATTGCCTGTCTGTATCACGTTGCAAGTTCTGATATATAGTTAGGCTCATATTACAGCCTCCCCCTACTGGAAGCATCAGGAACAACAGGGGCTTAAATCTGTCTGGGGCTTAACACTGTCTGGGTCGTATATCTGCCGGCTCCAGGTCTGCAGCCTCCCCCTACTCCACCCAGCCAGCCAGTGTATGTGGCCAAGGCTGCCAAACAGCAGCACCTGAATTGATAACCAAGACTGCACATTACTATTGTAAAATAGTCAAATGATTCAATATTATTGAATCCTGAATGCTTTTGTACAGACCTTGTGTGAATAGAATTTTTTTAGTCTTAGTATTATGTTGTTTTATGATGTTGATGTTGTAATTTTCAGGTTGACTTTTGTTTGTTTTGACGTGTCTGGCTGTGATTTTTAAATAATACTGCTGCCTATCTTGTCTCAATGAGCACTGCTTGGTTAAATAAAGAAAGGTTAAAGGAGCTATTTGTAGAAGCAATAACAACATAACTAAGCTCTCATTCAAAGGCATATTTTAGAAAGCAAGGTTAACAAACTCTGGGTCGAAACCACAACTCTGGGTTGACTGACTCTGAGCTGTCAAACTCAGAATTGACGGTTTCAGAACAGGGGGGATTTCAGAAAGTGGGTTTAGCGAAAACTCAGTGTTAGTTCACTCAGAGTTGATGGGAACTCTGGGTTTACGGTTTCAAAATGCCAGTTCAGCCTTAATCTGAGTCAGTAACCATGGCAACATACTGGGCCCTATCTTACATGCAGCGCAATTTACTTTTTACACCAACACATGTATCACTCCTATTTTGCACTCGACGCATAGGGGACTTTTCCCTCCACAGACGCGCGTCGGTAAATTAGGGAATGAACTTGCATTCGTTGGGCGGTTCAGCGAAAAGAAGAGGCGTGTTCCGGCGCAAACCTTCCCTGGTGCTATCTTGCACTTCCCGAAAACAATTCTGCCACTGACCAGGAAAAACCTGGTTAAAAGTCAGTGGCGTGTTATTCAGACGCTATTTTAAGGGCGCATGCATGTAGTGTGTGTACAACGCGCATACACTTTGCTCCTCTCATCTACAAAAATGCAGCAGTTCCTATTATTGCAATACATGATTAGAAGGAAGCATATTTTTATATAAAAAATGAGGGAAATCATTGTGGTGATAAGTATAGTCGCTGTGCACTCGCTTGTACTGTTCGTGTGCAACTGCGTTACATGTACGTTTTCCCGGATTGTCTATTAAACAAGCAACAAGCATCTACATCCCTGTTTGGTCTCCCCCCTTTATATTCTCTCTAACCCCATCGTGACAATGTGGAAGCATTTTTTCGTCAGTGTACTCCGAAATCTTAGTTGGAAAAGGGTGATCAGAATCTCTGAAAAAAATATGTTTATTGGTTAATGATTCCCTACACAGTAAAAAGTTTGGTGTTAAATCAACACCCTAAGTGTTAAATTACCACTCTTCAGTGTTTTTATAGGTTCACTGTACCTATATAAACACTGAGAGTGTTAATTTAACACTGAAGTTTTTGCTGTGTATGCTATGCTTTGTTACAACAAGCTTAAAATACAGACATTAAATTAAAGATGGACCATTGCATGCCAATTACCAAAAATGGTGCAACCACAATTCATCAGGTCCTCGCTATTGCAACTCCTGTTCAAATGCCATAATAAGCACTGTGCATAACCTCATCTGCCTTTTCCATTTCTTCCATTTTATTAAATACATATTCTACATCTTTTGGAATCTGGTAACTGAAAGAGAAAGTATAACTTCTTTCTCTGCTAAATTCTACATGTTTAAATAAAATAAATAATAAAGATTTGTTATTTTTAAGTAAGGCCTCAATGTTCAGAATCAGTTTAATTAGTCAAACTTCTTGTCACTACTAATTATGAGTGGCAAGAGGTGCTAGAATCTTAGACCTTGTTGGCAAAGGCCTGCTCTGGGTAGAGATCAAATTATCAGCCCATTTACTAAACAAACACCTTCCTCTTGGCCTTCCCCAACATAATATGTGATGTATTTGTTACAAAAGAGAACACATCATCATTCAAACAACTTCCTTCAACACCTGAATGAAGTCTCTGGCTATCAGGATGATAATATGGTTATGTCTAGCGAGATGCAGCCATTAACCACTTGCAACAGACACCATTAGGCGTAATTCAATGTAAAACAACACAGAACCGATGCTGGTTTGCAGTGTATCAGAGTGCTAGGTGTTTTTGGTAGATCCTGTAACATTGTCTGAAAGTCTACCTTGTGAACAACCTGACTATTGCATATCCACCTAAAGACAGGTTGAAACATGCTTGAAAAAGTAATGTAGATTTAGTTATTATACTGTAGCTAGAAAATATATTTTGTTGCAAACATGTATTTTTAATTTTCATGTGTTATTAACCTTTTAGCCCTACTACATATTGCCAAGCAGCAACAAATACTTAACATTTCTTTCCTGCTACTGTGTGTTTACATCATTACATTTTAGTGAATACAGTGACATCCCCCTTGAGCAATGTAGGGTAAAGTGCCTTTGTCGGAAACAGAAATCTTATATTGAGAAGGGCATGGTGTTAGAGTAGGTATTGAGGTAGTTTGGAGAAGTCATGTGACATGCATCTACTTTTTGTTTTGCTCCTCACTTCGGAGTGGATATGGGGGAGAACAATCTCTAGGCACTTCAGTCTGATTTGCAGCTCATCCATAACAACAGAGAAGCTGTGTTGAAAATGAACTGGTAAGAATCAATCTCAAAATAGATCTAAGGACAGCGGTAGGCATCCTCGGATATGACTCATTATGATGATTGGCAAAGCTAATGGTTATTCCAATGGCCTAGCTGAGAAATCGAAAAAAAATTATGAATTACCATGTTTATTGTTTACAAGAAGACCATTTAATAGGTCTATCAAAATGGACTGGGAAAAGGATTGAGGTGGACCAATTTATCCCTGTCTTCGACTAAGCAAAATATATTAGATTTCGGGATCAAATCCATTCATTTAGATCCTCAAGAAAGATTGACTCAGTGAATATACTACTTCATCATTAGGATATCTGTTTAATAAATCCAAAAACTGCAATCCCTGAGAACCTCTTTAAAATTATTTTCACAATCAGGGTAGTCTCCAAGATAGACAACAGTTCACATGTAATGACTGGTTACTCAAACAAATTTTGGTGGGTTACTACGAGACATTTGGATATGCCAATAGATGGTAAAGATGACCGTACTTGATCCACTGGCTCCCAGCCTTCAGTAGTTACTCACCATACAGGTAAAGTGCGTGCGTGGAAATCGACATTCTGTCATTGGTGACTGACCTCCAGTTCATAGGATATTTTAGACATGTCTTTATTCTACTACTGTACAACAAAACACATTTATAAAATACATTAACATTATTAATATAACACCAGTCTTTGTTTTCACTGCATTACATTCCAGGTGACTCTTGTTAGCTAGCGTTAAGCTGATGTTTGCTAACTACGGTAACATCAACCAGTGTTTGCAGCTGTTTGAATTTAAGTCAAAGAGAGAAGATAGCAAGGTGACAGAGTGTTCGTGTCTGTCTACTGCCAGAGCTGGGGACAGACTATCAGGTCTGCCCCGGCTCCCCGTCCAGTCCGGCGCTCCTCATCACCAGAATATTAGGGGGGCATTTACATTTTTTACCTGTATTATTTGGCCTAGGCCTATACTGATGGACATGTTGTTACTACCCAGACATGTCTAGTCCTTTATTCAGTTCAGTCTATTTCTGTTTCTGGGTTGTATGGTTATATTCGGGCAGGGTGCCCTCTATCATTCTTTATGGTGCATGTACTTGGCTCATTTACCCAGAAGTATATATGTGTTTGTGTTTCCTTTAGCTGTGTCGATTGTTATTTCCTGTATGCCTTCTGTTCAGTTCTATTGCCTGTACTGAGTTTTGTATTCCTCTGGTCGGGAATAAATCCTATGTTCAATGCATTTGCCTCCGTGTTCTTGGAAGATGTAACACAGACAGCCAGGGACAGACTGGTAGAGACAGGGAGTCTGAGGTAAATTTGTTGTGTGTTTGGAAACATTATGATATGTTCCCTATTTTAAACTTAAAATAGGGACATCATTGGAAAATTCCATGGATACCTCACTCTCAACTTAAACTGGTGAATAAACCAAGATTTTTTTAAAGCAATGGTATTGCTGTTGTGATTAATTGTGTAGTTTTGGGTACTGGTAGTAATATGAATTCAATACTGAGACCAACTTTGTGATGGCATTCAATGGAGATTCTTTTAGATTAGATCACACCTTGGACATTGTATTTATAAAAATTGACCCATTCAGTACCATTGGAATTGCTGGTTGTGAATACAAATATCGGCATACATACTGGACTGATAAGGAACAATGCTATAACTATTTTTAGTAGTAGAATTACAATAATTGAAACATTTAAACAAGTTTGGACAACACTTCAGTTAACTACAGTACCTATCAATTATCCAGTAGTAGTAATTATGGTTCCTCAATATACATTTGACATATTACAATGTAGGCTATGTGTTACAGCACTACTTTTGGTGTCCCCTTCAAAAATTGCTCTCAAGGAAATTTCATGTAATTTTCCCCTCCAAAGTTGATGTCAGATATTCACCCTGACTGCACACGTGCGTTACTTTCTTTAAAAATATTGGGCTGCAAACGCCATTTAAAGAGCATGTTGTCAACCCATCCACCACTTGTGTTTGTTTTTAACTCGCATCATCTCGTCAAGTAAAGGTGTGGAATGTGGAAAGCTTTGTGTTTGATGAAAGATTTTCCCAAATAAGTCCGGTATTGACAAGACTGTGGGCAGTATACTCGAAAATGCATGCCTCAAAGTTGTTCTCCCTCTTTTGCTAGTCAGAACAAGACTGGAGGCTGAGATAGGATTATGGAGAGGCAGTAGCCTATGAGGAGAGACATGTGTGACAGAAAGGCAGATGAAGAGAACATGTAAGGGGGTTGTGCTGGTGTAAGATTGTAGACTAAAGTAAATTCACAATAGTTTGTTTCACAGTTCATGGTAGCGTCATCATTGAAAAATACTGTATAACTATCCCTTGCAGTTACCTACCTGTCTTTACGTGCAGTTAAATTCCATTGATTCCTCAAAAGGTACTCAGAACATGACAAAATGGTCTAAAAAATCAGGCTCTCACTGAATTTATTATTTGCTATAACTCATTTATATTATATCTAACAACATGGTGGATTTCTTAAATGACAGAATTTGGTTGAGTGGCTGCAAAGATTTATGGGGCCCTATCTTACACCCAGTGCAATTGACTTCTTACACAAACGCATGTGTCATTCCTATCTTGGACCCGACGCATATGGGACTTTTCCCTCCACAGACGCGCGTTGGTAAATTAGGGAATGAACTTGCGTTCGTTGGGCGGATCAGCGAAAAGATGAGGCGTGTTCCGGCGCAAACGGTCCCTGGTGCTATCTTGCAGTACCCGAAAACAATTCCGCCACTGACCAGGAAAAACCTGGTTAAAAGTCAGTGGCGTGTTATTCATATGCTATTTTAAGGGTGCATTTTTAACCATAATGTAGCGTGTGCCTGACGCGCATAAACTTTGCTCCTCTCATATACACAAATGCAGCAGTTCTCTATTATTGCAATACGTACTTAGAAGGAAAAATATTACCAGATGAGGGAAGTCATTGTGGTGTCCGAAAATGTGAAAAAAAAGGTATACATCTAGTGTACACATTTACTCAAATTATTTAGAATGAATTATTTGCACTGATATACATCAACCTCAAGGGAACCCATTCAATCAACATACAAGTCATTTGCAATGCTTATAGTAAAATCACCCATGTCTTTGGGAATTACTGACGACTCATTTATGGTAACTTTGCCATGAGGATTCCCACCTTGGATGGGTGACTGTAAAGGGGACAACGGCTATCCGTTAAAGACATGGTTAATGATGACACTTTTTATGATGCCAGCGAGTGCGCGAAATGCTGTTTAATCAAAACACACACAAACATGCAGTGTAGCCTAATTGAACGAACATTTGGCACACTGAAAATGTGCGTCATGTGTTTGGATTGAACAGGTACCCTACTCAAGTCGCAGCATTCTTTGTGGCTTGTTGTGTTTTACGCAACATTTCCATGAATCATGGATGTGTTGATGACATTAATTAGGAAATATTAGAGGACTTCAGGAGACGTCATGTTGAAATGCATGTGCCATTGCAACTTAACCCAAATGCCCAGAAATACAGAACGGAGAGGAAAGCTTATATGACAGAAGAGTAATCTCGGTCTAATGTTAGACTACATTGCAAAAATATTACCATGCATTCATAACCTCGTGATTAAGTGAGAGTGAGTCCAAAACATTGGAAAGTAGGCTATGTGTTGTGTATTTTCTTTATTTACATTTTGTAAAAAGAAAAATCAATAGCAATCCGGCGTTATAATAGCAATCCCCCATGGAACAAGCGCGCCTGATCTTAAAGGGAATGTGAGATGACGCTCTGATTGGTTTATTGCACGTTACGCCCAAACCACACCTATGACTAATGAAGCTACTTTCGACCTACCCATTTTAGATTTGCGTCGGGCGCAAGAGTCATTTATCCCGCCGGTAAAATAGCAACAGCGCCCGGGACCCTCCCACAATGTCACGTGCGTTTTGCGTTTGATACTTGCGTTTCAGATCGTTAAAATAGGGCCCATTATGTTCAGGTACTGTACCTGCCAGCATGGAGGATCCTGGAGCTCCCCCTACTGGCGCGAACAGGATCAGGCACTCAGGGTCCCCTGCTTTCTGACGTCAATGTTCCTACCCCACACCTCTCATCAGCATCAACTGGCTCCACCTGTGTGATATCTGATAGCTATTTAGTTCCACCAGCTGATGAGAGGGTTGTGGGTTATTGTTAGCTTGTTTCGTGCTGTCATGCTGTTCCTGTTAGGTAGACTTCTAAGATGTATATTATTATGTAGACCTGTAACCGTTATGTAGAACGTTTTTGTATTACTTGTATCTTCAAGTTAAGCGTGTTGTTACGAGGTCAGCGTTATTATCTCCTTGCTGTTCTATAAGGTGTTTGTGACAATTAGTAGCCACCCTTTATTTTCGAAGCGTACTTTTTCAAGCTGGAAGCATTTTTTCCCAGTAAAGAAACTATTGCAGATACTCCTTTGCATTTGACTCCTCTCTCCCCACCTACACGTGACAGAATAACCCACTGTTGCAAATGGAGTCAGCAGACCGAAACGCTGAATCTAATGTGGAAGTCAGACTGGAGGAACAACAGGCCATGCTGGACAGACTGGCCTCGTTGGGAATTTTCTGAATAATTTAACATTGACCATCTCACATGTTATGAATTGTATGCCAAATATTATAGGAGTTATTCCTTGCTACAGTGTAATAATCTATGGAATATTCTGGAGATGATGCAGAAATAGTTGAGGAAAATAGGAAATGAAAATAAGAAACCTATGTTGTTTGATATGATTGGAATCTATAATTCTTATGAACAATTATGCAGCAAAGATTGAATTTATACAAGATTTTGAGAATGATTTACGGAATTATAAAGAAATAATACAGATGACTCTTGGAGACAAAAGGGCTCACTTTGTTTGACTTAAGGAATGAAGGATGCTTTGAGGCTCACCAAGGTTTATGTCATGCATTAGGCATTCCTCTTATGGCACTGCATAATCCTTTATCTGTTCAAACAATAGACAACAAGCCCCTAGGAACAGGGTTAATTCATTGCAAAACAGTGGACAGTGTTAACTGACCACAATGACACCATTTTGTTTTATGTGTTAGACATCCCCTCCTGTCCAATAGTGTTAGGGCTACCCTGGTTGTCAATTCACAATCTCACTGTCTCTTGGTCTCACAGGTCTATTGAAGGATGGTCGCAGGGGCGCTTGGGAAGGTGTGTTCCAGTTTTGCTAAGGGCCACCACGGTTGAAAGTCCAGACAGTGCCTCTGACAATCCCATTTCAATTGAATATTTGGACCTTGCTCATGCCTTTTCCAAATGAAAAGCATCCAAATTACCTTCTCATCGTCCCTGGGATTGTGCTATTAAAGCTTCAACCAGGACTGTCTAGGTGTCATGTCATGTATACCCTTTGTTGTTCGCTGAGACCGAGGCGATGGAAACATCAGAAACGCTGTGCTAGGGGTACATACATCTTCACCTGCATCTTCTAATTTCTTTTTTTGTAAAGAAGAAAGACGGGGGTCTGTGTCCATGCATAGATTACCGTGCTGTTGATAACATCACTTACCGATACACCTATCCTCTCCTTTTGATTTTCTCTGTAATTGGACCTACATAGTGCATACAATCTTGTGCACATCTGAGAAGGAGATGAGCTTTGACTTGTGCAACATGGTGGAACTCTTTGACAGCTTTAATCAGCTATCAACCATGCAAGAGATACTTGCTGATGTCATGAAAAAGGTTGACCTTCCAACACTTAAGGATGGTGAGATAGAGGAGTACACAAAGGTCTTTAGGCCAGTTGCAGTTGCCATTGACAGATTACAAGCACAGTCAACATGCTACTATGCAGAACTGATCAATACCTTTTTTGTTGTTGAGGCAAAACTGGAAGCTTTGCATGCCACCAATCTACGGTACTGATCTCGACTCTTGCATGTGGTTGTAAATGGTTTCCAGCGTAGATTCAGGGCCTTTCTAGAGCTTTGCCTAGAAGTCAATGAAGCAGTCCTGGCAAGTGTGACATATCCATACTTCAAAATGTGACGGCTGCCGCCACAAATGGCATGTAAAAAGAAGGATTCAAGAAGTAATGCTTCAGGCAGCCAGAGATCTTTGGCTTGTGATAGAGTAAGGCTTCAAGTTCACCTGCTGCAACAGAGGAAGAGGATGACTTCTTCAGAGCAAGGCAGAGTCTTGCAATACTTTGAGAATCAAAGCATGGACTTTGCATCTTTGGAGCAGTATCCCCTAATCAAGCACCTTTTTGTTAAGTTAAACCCCATTCACAGCTCCAGTGGATCAATTAATTTCCTGATCAATTGGCCCCATCGACAATGTCTAAATGCCTCACTTTTTGAAAAGTTAGTTGTACTTAAGGCATCAGTAGCTAAAGAGACCTATGCAATATAGGCAACAGGTCACACACACACACTTGTTCAATACACTCACTCTCTCTCCCACACACACACTCTCTCACCCACATTCACAAAAACTTTGTTTTTGGTAGAACTTTTGAACTGTTTTGGAATACCTGAAGCCTCATGTATAAAATATTGTGCAGCTTACATACCAGAAGATGGCGTACGGCCAAAACTGGAAAAGTACCTACACACAGAAAAATTCACATGTATAAAACCGGTCGTACGCCAGGTCCTGCGCACCTTTCCTTTATAAATCACAATCAACGTGAGACAGACTGCACGGGAATGACCCACTGACCCCGCCTTGCCTCCTCCCATAAATGAATATGCAGATGCAGGGCTCGCGGTTTAACTTTTTTCCACAAATGCAAAAATCTTGTGCTAAAACAACTTTTCACATTTTAGTTAGTATGTATTAATCCCTGGTCATGAAGATCATACAACCATTTTCTCTAGAGCTACTGTTAACCAGTCTACAGTCAATTGAAATGCGATAGCATCTCGCCTGCTAAGCTTGCATTTACCCTATAGTCAATATCCGATCTTAGCAAATTATTTTTAAACGTCCTGACATGCCAAACCTGCATTAAAACTACTTTTATTTTGTGTTCCATTTTCAAAACCGCTGAAGTCACAATCATATTTTGCAACTTTAGATCTTCCCTTTTCATATGTTTTACTACTATGCTAAATATTAATCGCTTACATACCTACTACAATAACTGTTTGCGTTAGGTGCAAATTTGATAATGCGGCTCGTTGGGAGAATATCAATCTCATATGGTGTTCTCCCGATGTGGAGAAGTTAAAATATTGCTGCGCTTGTCATGTTATTTTTTATATTTCATCAACTTTTAAGGTTAGCTAATTATGAACTGCTTCATCAGCCTTGTGTTTAAACTAGGCTATACGTTAGTAACCAGTGTTGTATGCAAGTTATGTTTTACCTACTGACCATCGTCCCGTAAACGTCCCAAAATTGGTTATATTTTTATATATAAGGCGGGAAACCTTGTATTTCGAACCCTGGCCGGAGCAGCCATTGCGCATCAAGTATAGCATCATCCTTTACGGGTCCTTTTATAGGCTACACCTAATTTCACAGACCTTGATCAGTTTATTTACACATAATCCATGGGATCAATTGAGCATCACACGTGTGATTTTGACAACCTGTTAACTGCGTTTCATCCTTGGGAGGTGAATCGGTGCGTCATTCTAACTGTGCGTTATGGATGAGCCAGAGTCAGGCTCACAGAGACAAATGACCTATCGCCGGCCCCTCCCCCAAAACTGCCATTGTCCAATCACACATCATAGCAACCGTTACAATGTGAGCAGGTCCGACAAAAATTGACTCCAAGCAGGACGGTAAAGCGGTGCGCCAACGGCATTTGTAAATCGGACATTAGATACCCCGAGAGATTGTCTGGAGGAGTTGTGTTCTTTCCCTTCCCAAAGCCG
>JACXGM010034339.1:0-12007 GCA_016801145.1 Umbra pygmaea | reverse complement strand
ATTGCACTATATTTTATATGTTCGTTCAATCTCTTTTATTTCTTAAACTGTACTATTTTTCTAACTGTTTTTCACTTTTATTTAAAATGCTTTAATTTTATCTGTTTTTAATTTTTGTGTTTTCCTGTTTATGTAAAGCACATTGAATTGCCATTGTGTATGAAATGTGCTATATAAATAAACTTGCCTTGCCTTGCCTATCCAAAAATTAATCTAACTGTCACCAAGTATAATATTATTTTTCTGAATCTTGCCATGTCCCTTCATAGTGTATTCCTGTAGACTTATATTGTGGTTGATATACAGACTGGATAGCTAGGTGTGCCTAATATATGCAGTACATACTTACAGTACCATGTGGTTTTCTGTCCCATGTGTTAGAGTACATCCCCAATATCACAAAGTTGTTTTGGCTAGCGTGCTAGTATCATCCAGTGTGTGTTGTTCTTTTCACTGTATAAATTGACCCCATGACTTCAAACTGATGAAAATAGATTGCATCGCAACCACCACTGTAGTGTAGCCGAGACACTTGACACATTAGATCCCAGCTCATATCTGCAATGCAAAACCATGCCATTACACAGAATATAGATGACTTCTGGGATCACTCCAATAGAGAGGATGCCAAGAGTAACAGAACCTAGGAGACATGTGTGCGCTCGTGCCTGAATGTGTGCATAACATTTTAGATTAGCATCTATCCATATTAATGTTCATGCTTAAGTGTGTCTGTATTAAACCAAAACTGCATTTGAAATATTGAGACATAAATAGTGTTGCTTTATTTCTCTCCCTGCTCAAATAAAAAAGGCATTTGGCAAAGTAACAATACATGTGGGAATCTCTCCAACAGACCTAGAAAATAAATGGCTTTGTGCCCAACACACCTACAGGTGTTGTGAATGCAACTTCTGCACTAAATGTAGTTATAAAGATAGTTCAGAAAGTTCTACTAACTTGTATCCATTAATGGGTCTTGAATTAAAGTGCTACCTAAAGTGACTATAAATACTTTTATGTGACCCAGGTACACAACAAGTAAAAATATTGAAGATCATTGAAAATGTCAATGGAATTACTGAACATACCAAAAAACTATACCACGGTCAAGTGCAAAACTTTCTAAAATGTCTCCTAAAAACGCAGTCCAAAATTGTTGGACACTGGTTATGGGTGTATGAAGAGCATTGTAACGGTGCAGCCGATTTAAGAGAGGTGGAAGCAAAACTCAGTTGGTGAGTTTAAAAAAACACGAAAAAACAATGAAAATGAAGGCAGAAAGCAGACGGCTGTTTGCAGTCGATACCAAAAACATTCTAATAAAATCTGATATCTGTTCTCTGTGTGTCATTGTTGGATGCTACACTGTACATATGAAGAGGAGTAGAGTTTTGTATTTTGGTTTTTACTATCCGTGTCTGTACCACAATAATTGTACTAGTAAGTTACCACCTTTAATGTTTAGTAAAACAATGCCTAATAGAAACATCACAGAAAGACAAGCTATACCTTCAGAAATCAAGGACAAATGAGGCTTGTATGAAAAAGGCTTTTAAGCACAATCAGTATAACAGAGACACTTATTGTCACGCAAGAAAATATGCCAATATTAATTTTTCGATCTATGTTGTGCTATAGTGTTAAGGAATTTGCCCTCAGAATTGGACATCATGCTCTCTCTAAAGCACACACTTATTTACTTGTCCTACAAATGTCTTTGATAAGCTCCCAGTACCTTCAGATGGTGGTGTGCCCCTTTAAATGTAGCTTCCAACATTAACGCAAAAATGTTAAAAATTCTGCTACCAGACTTCACACCCAAAAGTCCTGGCAGCACATCACCCTTGTCCTCCAAATAACCTCCAAAGCCATTTAACACACTATACCCTTTTACCGCTCAGACCTTCTCTCCTTTTCACTTAGTTTCACCACAGCTAGTTCCCTTGCCACCCCAGGGCCAAGGCCCAGCAATAGGGCCTTATCCAGTGTTGCTCCTAGGATATTTATCCCCTCATTCAGCCATTGGTAAGTCAGAAAACATCAACATCTTTTAGTCTGGATCCCTTCACTCTCTGTTTCTTGTTTCCTTATGTTGAAGTTATTTTGTTTGGGCTCATGTATTTTTTTTCTCTCGTAAAAAATAACTGTAGGTCCTTGAAAAGTACTTTAAGCCTCATGTATTATTAATTAGATGTGTTTAGTGCTGCCTTTTTGCTTAAATATCTTTCGTCAGGAGTTCAGAAGCAGTATGCTGGTATAAGACAGCTTATCAGATTTGTGAAGATGTATATAGATGCTCCCACAAGTACAGAGTTTTCGATATATATGGGTATATATTAAATATATAGACTTTTAGGTCGTTGTATACTTGTTATGAGTTTCAGATTTGTTAAAAGACAGCAAAGCAGGTTTGTGGGTGTTGGTGTAAGAGTTTCATTGTGCTTTACTGAACAATCTTATTTTATACACAGGCTATGGTGTGCATTGTATTATGCGTTAGATAGGGCAGATGTATCTGTCCACATGCCGAACAAAATACTCTCCCTCCACCTTAAACATCATGTAGGTCACTGCTGTTTACAGATTCTCAGAATCTCTGAAAACCAACCGCACAGAAAACCAACATCAGAATGCTTTTATATCATTTTTCTTTTATTATTCCATGGAACCAGAACCTTCCAAATTATACAATACACCCATGTTTTTCTCTCTAATGGCATCTAAAAGGTATGCTTCACAGTTTGTGCGTGTGTGTGCGTGTGTGTGTATGCTACGTCCGTGTACAGTTGTGGTCGAAGGTTTTGATAATGTCACAAATACTAATTTTCACAAAATCTGCTGCCTCATTGTTGATGATGGCAATTTGCACATACTCAAGAATGTCATAAAGAGTGATCAGATGAATTGCAATGAATTGCAAAGTCAATCTTTGCCATGAAAATGAACTTAATCCCCCCCCCCAAAAAAATCCACTGCATTTCAGCACTGCCACAAAAGGACCAGCTGCCATCATGTCAGTGATTGTCTCGTTAAAACAGATGAGTGTTGTTTGGACAAGGCTGGAGATCACTCTGTCATGCTGATTGAGTTATCAGAATAACAGACTGGAAGTTTTAAAAGTAGGGTGGTGCGTGAAATCATTGTTCATCCTCTGTCAACCATTGTTACCTGCAAGGAAACATGTGCCATAATCATTTCTTAGCACAAAAAGGGCTTCACAGATATTGCTGTTAGTAAGATTGCACCTAAATCAACCATTTGGCGGATCATCAAGAACTTCAAGGAGAGATGTTCAATTGTTGTAAAGAAGGTGTCAGGGTGCCTTATATATCCAGCAAGTGCCAGGAGCATCTGCTAAAGTTGATTCAGCTGCGGGATCAGGGAACCACCAGTGCAGAGTTTGCTCAGGAATGGCAGCAGGCAGGTGTGAGTGTATCTGCACGCACAGTGAGGCGAAGACTTTTGGAGGAAGGCCTGGTGTCAAGAAATGCAGCAAAGAAGCAACTTCTCTCTAATATCAAGGACAGACACAAATGATTTTGAACTCTGTGTAATGTTGTAATTGACAATCAACAGTCACTTTGAATAAGCAAAGCCATAATTGCGGGAACATCTTTTATCAGGGGGGTGCTGGGGGGGGGGCAGGGTTCGGCATGATGGCCCGGGGCCAGTAACAACTAACATCCGGCTAGTGATCAATTTTTCCATTTAAGTCTCAAATTATATTTGTCCCTACCCTGCTTTAATTTTAGCTTATCTCAAAATAAAATCTATGTTTGTCATATGCGGTTCCTTCTCCCTCTGTGTTTAGCAATACCGGTGTTGTCTTTTTGACCAATAATATTTTAAAGCTTTTCTGTTTTAACCAATCAAATTGTTGTATGCATTAGCGCAGGACTAAAAAGAATGTGGTCATTTAATCGAAAGAAAAGTTTATGTGCGTAAAAAAAAATGTATTGAGCACCTACACCGTTAATTCAGTTATTATACTGTGGACATTGGCCAAATATAGCTAGGTGATTTCGGTAAAGCAGTTTTTAATAATTTCCTTCCAATCTTTTTAGGAATTAAACAAGGGCAAAAACAAATCAGATTTGACTGCGTCTTTTCAAACCTTAATGGAGCAGCCAATCAGAGGCTTTTTGTTAGAATTCATCCCTATCGTTGTCGTTTATTATGGAAAAATTATTAATATTAAATGTAAATGTACATATAAAATTATTAACTTCTAAATCCTTTGAATTCCATGAAAAGATTGTTTTAAATTATTGTGATACACGTACTATATTCTACATATTTAAAGGCACCTGTAAATTCAATCGCAGAAGAGTTGCGGAGCTACAGACAAGGCAGAATTAGAGAGTGAATTGGGAAGGGAAAAAAATCTGGAAAAATCCCAAAGAAAAAAAGATGTCAAATTATCCTGAAAATATATTTTGTTCATATTACTAAATCCTAGGACACATGTAGACTACTACAATATTTGTTGCACTTTACCAACTAATTGCGTCTGGGGTTACCCATTTTGGGAAGTTCCTGAATAAAACCTAAATAACCAGATAATGGGTGTTTATACCTACCTAGTTAATTAATAATTTTATATTAATTCTATTCATATCATAGATCACTGGTTACTAATGAACTCCCATTATTGGTAATTTAGTTCTTATTCAGGAACTTCACAAAACATGTGAACTCAGCCGCACTTAGTTTGAGATGCACAAAATTAACCTCTGTACGTATGTCTCACCTACCATGTTGTGAAGAGGGTAAAATACATTAATGGATGTCTTTTTTGGTCGCACACACACACAATTAACCCTGCATTTATGCAAAGAAACACAGATTTTTATTTATTTTTACTTAATATGGGCCAGTAATAGTTCTGTCCGGGCCAGTGATTAAAAAGTTAACGTTGGATCCTTGGGGGGAACTCAATGTTTGGGGGGGCACATAGAGTCTTACCGATAGTCCTGCTGCTAGCATCATCAACAACATCCCGCTCATTGTCTGATCCAAGTAATGTTAAACAGCTCAATGAGGTGCTGGGAGTTAGACCATCATCAACAGTCCTTCTGCTATCAGACTCCGATTCATTTTTAGATTTGTTATTTTTTTTATTCTGACGGATTTGAAAAGAAATCTGATATTCTAAATATATATATTCTATCATAGACAAAATTCTATTTTGAACAATTTTATGAATAAAGGTGGAAAATTAAAAACCGTCTGAAAAATTAAAACTTTATTTGAAGTAATATCATTTCAAATTCACATGCTGTCAGCGGGGGGTGCTGCAGCACCCTCAGCACCCCTAGTTCCCGCGGCCATGAGCAAAGCATGCGTGAAGAATGTCCGACCAGCCACCACATGCTCACTGTGACCGAAGAAGTAGCAAGGAAGACTGTGGCAAGCGCTGAAAGAATCTAGGTGAGTGGTTTTACTCTAACTGTTACTGTTACATGCTAATTTTATTAGCATGCCATACTGCAATGTATTATGATGAGCCTGGAGCCTCGTAAATAATGCTAGCTCTAGCATCTTTGACAAGGCTCATTGAGAGAGGTGTGTGAATGGGAGCTGCGGCTCATGTTGACTGTAGAGATGGGGATAGGTTGGTTCACATTAATATTTACTTGAAAAAAATGGTGCATGCAATTCTTTCAGATTTGTCAAGATTGGGTACGCACGTGCACAGCTGTTAATATTCCACTTTTTTGAGAAAGTCATCAATGGAGGTGCCTTTCCTGGTTACCACTAGCTACAGGAACAGTACTTGTGAGATGTCTACCTAAAGGAGAAAGAGGAACTCAGGAAATATCTTGCTTGGAAGCCAGTGGCAGTTTTTTTTAATGAAAAGTCCAGATGTGGAAGGAAGATGTGTGCTAAATATCCTCATCGCACCACTTCAAAAGGATACCTCAGGGAGAAATATTGCCTTCCTCACAGAGACAGTGTTTCTGGAGCAGTGCAACCATTCAACAGTTTCCAGCTGTGGTCAAATGTCTTCAAGACTACAATATCTCCAATGATGACGTAATTGTCTTTGACAGACAATGCTGCGTACATGAAGAAAGCTTACACTGATGCACTTAAGTCATTGTTCCCTAACTCCCTCCACTTAACATGTATGACTCACATAATGAATTTGATAGGGAATTCTTTCCGCAAACCATTTGATCACCTTAACACATATTTCTCAGATGTTTTACCAGGCGGGAGCATGCAAAAGAAGATACCTTACATTCCTTAAAAACCAAACAGACAGGACAGAAGAGAGCAACATGGCTCCCAATCCCTGTGCAACACGCTGGAACTCATGGTTGTCAGCAGTGTAGTACCACTCAGAGCATTTTGGCCTCTAAAAGGCATTCATAGAGAGGAAAATACAAGTATGATTTTAATCTACATGCATGTTGGAAATGTATAAATTACATGGTGTTAATCAATTGTAAGATTTAGGTCATAGTTTTTTATATAATTGCATTTAAGCTGAAATTGTGATATATGAATGATGTGTTTCTGTAAACCATTATTACACTGACTAAAATGAATCATCATCAGTCATTTTTGGATTCTTTATCATTCATAGTTTTGCGGCAGAAGTGCACCACAGTCTCTGGAGAAACCCTGTGAGATGCTACAAGCCCCAGAGATGGTTCAGTTTCTGCAGATTCAGCTGAACATCTTGGCAGATAAGTGCAAAGTCATCCTACAACTTCTTGACATTTTTCAGAGCAGATGCCCTGTGACAACAAAGCTCTTCCTCTACTTGGAGGACTTGCAGATGAACTTTGCAGCCAACAAAGAATGACATTACGAGGCTTGTTCACATTACTCTGATGGAGTTGACAACTTTCCCTTTGCTGTGAACTAAAATAGTTGAGAAGGCATACAATAATGTAGAGGAAAACTCACACAAAGTACATGATGGATGGACAGCCTGGTATGAAGTTCCTCCAAGAGGTGTGGGTGTTTGATCCACATCACATTGCATTCATGGATGACAGTGTCCAACGGCAAGGCCATTCCAGGCTTCAGTAAGGTACCAAGAGATTAACTGAATGACTGCTTTACCAATGTAGGGCCAGCAGCATTAAGAGCCTCAGTGAGTGGCATCGTCTGGGATGGCCGTCGAGAGAGATTCACTGTGCTGAGCACCCTGGCCAAAAGGTACAAAGATGAGGTCTCAAACAGTGACCTATAAAACAAATAGAAAGAGTAAAGAAAATATCAATCATGGTCACCAGTAAGATATGAATTCAATTTACCTGATCATTTTGTCTTAATTAGGGACTTCCCAAAAGGTGTGAATTCAAAGTAACTAAAAGTAATTGTAAAAGTAACTTCACCCAACACTGCCTACGAGCCTTGGTCTTCAAGTACCACAATCAACGACTCCATGGTGGTGCAATTGGTATGAAGGAGCATGTGGAGGAAAACATTGAGGATGAAATCGTTGATGACATTGAGAACAGAGGCGTTGCTGGCGGTGGGCCCGGCGCGTTACCCCGGCAACAGCACACAATGCTGGCGACACGAACTCCCCGGTTCTCTCTTCAAAACAATAGTGCTCATTTGAATTAACCGCAATAATCACTTTGAAGTCACTACAAAACTAGTGAATTGTAACCAAATTCAATTGTATGGTGTGTAAAGAAATAATAAGAGCATGTGATTATATTTGTCTGTGTAATGTGAAAACACAATTGCATTTGTAAAACATTCACTAGAAATTTGTTTCATCCAACAATAGACAAATTTTAGCAACACATGAACATGGACCTACTAACTATCTATGCAAGGAATTAACTATGATTATTGCAATGAATTACAAGCCCTATTATTTTGTAGAGGAAACCAAAGAGCCTTGTGCTCCTTACACCCCACAGTTTTGTCAGGCGAACGCGCCGGCCCCACCGCACGCAACGCGTCTAATTGAGATGTAGACCCTCGTCCACCCATTCTAATTCCGTTACAATGCATGTTCAGAAAAAGCTTTGTTTGTTAATGAAAATAAAAGATGACTTGCCTAATTGTTTTTGTGAAAGAATAACTTGAGACAAATGTCTTAATTGCAAGTTGGACCCCAGGTGTTTGAGAGCATGTACAAAAAAGAGCCGTTTGTTTAGATTTTCTTTTTTATATTTTCCTGGCAGAAATAGTTCAGGAACAGAGAACATCATTGATTTTTATTAAATTAACAGAACAAAATGCACTGCAGAATTTCACAAAAGTCACAGCAAAGTCAAGCATGTTGTGCAGCAGAAAGAACAAAAAAAACATAGCAAAATCCCGGAGGGACTGCATCTTCTCCAGAGAAGACAAGGTGAGCGCTACCATCAGTCCTGTGTGATGCCAACAGTAAAGCATCCTGAGACCATTCATGTATGGGGTTGCTTCTCAGCCAAGGGAGTGGGCTCACTTATAATCTTCCCTAAGAACACAGCCATGATTAAAGAATAGTACCAATACATCCTCAGGAAACTTCTCACAACCATCCAAGAAGAGTTTGGTGATGACCAATACCTTTTCTATCATGATGCAGCACCATGCCATAAGGCAAAAGTGATAACTAAGTGGCCCAGGGAACAAAACATCGACATTTTGGGTCCATGGCCAGGAAACTCCCTAGACCTTAATCCTATTAACAACTTGTGGTTGATCCTCAAGAGGCGGGTGGACAAAAAAACTAACAAATTCTGACAAACTCCAAGCATTAATCATGCAAGAATTTGCGGCTATCAGTCAGGATGTGGCCCAGAAGATAATTGACAGCATGCCAGGGCGGATTGCGGAGGTCTTGAAAAAGCAGGGTCAACACTGCAAATATTGACTCTTTGCATTAACTTAAGGTAATTGTCAATAAAAGCCTTTGGCACTTATGGAATGCTTGTAATTATACTTCAGTATACCATAGTAACTACTAACAAAAAGATTTAAGAACACTTTAAGCAGCAAACTTTATGGAGACCAATACTTGTGACATTCTCAGAACGTTTGATCATGAGTGTATATGACTATGGGAGTGTTTACGGTAATGTATACATGTCCCAAAGATGGGAATTTACCGGTACCAAATTTCATACAGCTTTCTTAAAGTCAAACATGCCATTCCCCCCTTCCTTCAGCCCTAATCTTTGTGCTACACGAGAAGCAACATGAAGCCTCCATCAATATTTTCAAGGAAGGAAAGCACACTAATTCTGGTTAATACACATCGGAAAAGTGTGTAATTAAGCTGTTGGAAGCTAACTAATCTTTAATTGCTTTCACAAATAATGTACCTTACTTGTTTGCAAAAATATCTCTCGATTTATTGCATATTTATGATATTATTTGGAGACTTGCGGTGCATACTCATCAAAAATGTTTAACCAGCTTACTCTGATTGGATACTCCCGGTCATCTTTGGTCGCTCAGACTTTGCAGAAATATCACTAAATGACATATTGCTGGTGGTGCCTGGTCTATTTCGTTGTTCACAAAGTGACATGTCACAACTGTTTGGTTGACGTGTTCCCATTCATTTCACTGGAACGGCAAGATTCTGATAATTCTGCCATATTAGGTAACTATATTTGGCAGGTATTACACTGCAAGTTCAAAATAAGAACCACTAGGGTCAACCTTATGTTTCAGAAAATAAGGAAACTATGTAAACATGAATTTCATTTTTGTTATTGCACATTTATGTCTTGCTGTTATGTTGGTCTTTAAATGTACAACTTCTTATTAACTGTCAGATGATATGTTATTTCAGTATCAGCATAATTTGAGTATTAGCTTACAGCAAATAAACCCCAATAAATACTAAAAACTCAATTGTCTTTTGAAATACAGTATATTCTCTTTTGCTATAAAATGTAGTCTTTATTTTTGTTATTTCTTTTCCAGGCTTGCCTTTGGCTCTCCAAAAAACTTCAATCTTACTACTATGTCTTTTGGGAAGTTTAACAATAAAGTCACTTTGCTTTTAGTGCATTCAGGGATTAAACAAAATCACTGTGACATGCTAGAAAGATGACCGTTTATAGACTCTGATGGGGCTAGCTATGTTAGTTAGCTACTGATGTCAATGTTGGTTTTATTATTATTATGAAGATAATACAAATGACAAAAACTGAAATTTACCTTGTCAAAGACACTCATCGTTATGCTTGCCCTGCATCTTTTTTTTCCCTCAAAGTCGATGTGTTATGAGCAGGAAAAATGGGCAAGTGTAAAGATTTGAGCGACTTTGACAAGGGCCAAATTGTGATGGCTAGACGACTGGGTCAGAGCATCTCCAAAACTGCAGCTCTTGTGGGGTGTTCCTGGTCTGCAGTGGTCAGTACCTATCAAAAGTGGTCCAAGGAAGGAAGTGTTGAACTGGTGACAGCGTCATGGCCGGCCAAGGCTCATTGATGCACGTGGGGAGCTAAGGCTGGCCTGTGTGCTCTGATCCAACAGATGAGCTATTGTCATCATTTCGAAAAACTCCACTAGGTTCTTTAAACAGACTGATTTAAATTAATGGGCACATCTCCTTAACTCAAGTTCGTACAATTCTAAGAGTTTGTTAGTTCTAGGTTTCTCAGCCTCTCTCGGACCATGACATTATAGGGTGGAAATACTATACCTGAACTCTCTGTCCCCATATGTAATAATATAGCCATGTCTGTAGATAATGACGCAGGTGATATATTATGATGGAGATTTGTGGTGTGCATGAAGGAATGTTGTGCCTCATCTTGTCAGAGATGTAATAATAATAATAATAATGCATTCAACTTATATAGCGCTTTTCTTCCAAGGAACCCAAAGCGCTTTTACACAGTGATGTTGGTGGACGATGAGAAGTCATGTATCACAATAAAATGCAGATTAAATAACATAATTTTGCTCTGAGAGATGTTTTTTTATACCTCTAGAATTTTGTAATTTCACGCTTTATTCTCTAGCATTTTTGTTTTTGGGGAAAGCGATATCACCTTGTGACAGCATTATTGCTAGGCATGACTGAAAGAGCTGCATAAATAGACAGATTTTAGGAATCTAGACATATTTTCCATATTTCTAAATTACTTTAACACCTCCTTGGTCGTACAAATAACAAAATGCTACTGACATTTGTCAACCATATAAATTATACAAATAAAAAAATGATGCTCTTACATTAATCCTTTAATGACCTCAAAAGGACCTTTAATAAACCAAGTAATTCAACCACATTCCTAGCATCTGGGTAGGGTATGAATTTGCACTTACCACACCCACATGCACCTATTTCTGTCTGAGGTATTTCCATTAAACAAAGACACCCATCCTTTTTACTTTGATCCCTCATTCTCTCGACACGGCTGTAAAACACTGACAGCCCCGAATCATCCACATCAAAGTCCCAGATTAACCCGACCAGAGCACTAATATCTCCCCTTCTGAATATACATAGCTCTTCCTGCTTTATTGTCTACAGACAAGGTTCTCATTGGATGTTCATTAAGACATACTGTGGGTTCCGCACGCTCTGAGGCTACACACAACACTGTTGCGCCACAGAAAAAATCTCCCCATGGCTGCTATAGTGGAGGTGTCGGTTTGAATCTCAATGGACAGACATCACATAGAGCGGATTTGTAATACCACCCGGGTGTCTAATAATGACACAAACAGATTAAAAGGTGATTTAAGACCACTTAATTTAATATAACTGGAAAGGAGACACAAATTGGGATACAGTCAGAGGAATATAATGCTGGTGAATCCCCATGTCATCAAAGAGCCCCCCTCCACTTGCAGTAATAGTAAGCCATTTTGGAATTCACAGTGGAACACTAGAACACACCAACCTTCAGCTTTACAGTGGAACACTAGAACACACCAACCTTCAGCTTTACAGTGGAACACTAGAACACACCAACCTTCAGCTTTACAGTGGAACACTAGAACACACCAACCTTCAGCTTTACAGTGGAACACTAGAACACACCAACCTTCAGCTTTACAGTGGAACACTAGAACA
>JACXGM010034338.1:0-11906 GCA_016801145.1 Umbra pygmaea | reverse complement strand
CTGTCTCCCCCTGCCTGTCTCCCCCTGCCTGTCTCCCCCTGCCTGTCTCCCCCTGTCTGTCTCCCCCTGCCTGTCTCCCCCTGCCTGTCTCCCCCTGCCTGTCTCCCAATGCCTGTCTCCCTGGTTTCTGCTTCCACCTTTACAGTCAATAATAAATCATTAAAATAATTTAAAACTCACAAAAAATCTTAAGACATTGATTTAACTCTGAATAGTATGTTATGGTTAAGTTTACTTATTTGTTTACATACACTTTGCTTATTTTAAAAACTCAAAATTTAAAGTAAAAAATAACTGAATAGGAATAGTAAGATACATTTTAAATAAACTAGGATAAGTTAACATGTAAAGTACTCCTACATTTAAAAAGGCCACGCAACTAGTTGACTGGAAATAATATGTTGAAACAAATATTTTTACACAGTGTAGTTTTGTATTCTCAAAAGAGAGATTTGGGGAACATTCAGTCAATACCAAGTATGTAACTAGTTAATAACTGTCATTAATATCACAGCTCCATCAACACGCCTGGTGCTGCAATGAGGCTGACAGGAGGATGGCAGTCACACACTGGGCCCTATTTTAATGATCTGAAACGCAAGTATCAAACGCGAAACGCAAGTTACATTGTGGGAGGGTCCCGGGCGCTGTTGCTATTTTACCGGCGGGATAAATGATTCTTGCGTCCGACGCATATATAAAATGGGTAGGTCTAAAGTAGCTTCATTAGTCATAGGTGTGGTTTGGGCGTAACGTGAAATAAACCAATCAGAGCGTCATCTCACATTCCATTTAAGAACAGGCGCGCTTGTTCCATGGCGGATTGCTATTATAACGGCGATATTCTATTGATTTTTCTTTTTACAAAATGTAAATAAATGTCACAAGACATAGCCTACTTTCCGACGTTTTGGACTCACTCTCACTGAATCACGAGGTTATGAATGCATGGTAATATTTTTCTAATGTAGTCTAACATTAGACCGAGATTACTCTTCTGTCAAATAAGCTTTCCACTCCCGTTCTGCATTTCTGGGCATTTAAGTGGCTGGCAGGCATTTCAACATCACGTCTCCTGAAGTCCTCTAATATTTCCTAATTAATGTCATCAACACATCCATGATTCATGGAAATTTTGCGTAAAATACAAGCCACAACGAATGCTGCGACTTGAGTAGTGTACCTGTTATATCCAAACACCTGACGCGCATTTTCAATATGCCAAATATTCGTTCAATTAGGCTACACTGCGTGTTTGTGTGTGTTTTTGATTAAACAGCATTTTACGCACTTGGTGGCATCATAAATTGTGTCATCATTAAACATGTATTTAACGGATAACTGTTGTCCCCATCACAGCTACCCATCCAAGGTGGAAAGTTGCCATAAATGAGTCGTGGCTTGAGCCTGAGTAACTCTGAGTAAAGACATGGGTGATTTTACTATTAGCATCGCAAATTACGTGTGTATACTTGTTGATTGAATCGGTTCCCTTGAGGTTGATGTATATCAGTGCAAATAGCCTAATTCATTATGAATAATTTGAGTAAATGTGTACACTAGATGTATACCTATTTTTCACATTTTCGGACATCACAATGACTTCCTCGTGTGGTAATATTTTTCCTTCTAATTATGTATTGCAATAATAAAGAACTGCTGCATTTGTGTAGATGAGAGGAGCAAAGTGAATGCGCGTTGTGCACACGCTACATAATGGTTAAGCATGCGCCCTTAAAATAGCATATGAATAACACGCCACTGACTTTAAACCAGGTTTTTCCTGGTCATTGGCGGAATTGTTTTCGGGGACTGCAAGATAGCACCAGGGAACGTTTGCGCCGGAACACGCCTCTTCTTTTCGCTGAACCGCCCAACGAACGCAAGTTCATTCCCTAATTTACCGACGGGCGTCTGTGGAGGGAAAAGTCCCATATGCTTCGGGTGTAAGATAAGAATGATACATGCGTTTGTGTAAAAAGTCAATTGCGCTGGGTGTAAGATAGGGCCCACTGTTTCTTTACAGTTTAAAAAGCACAAATTTACCCTGGCTAGTAGACGTATACAGCTCTGGACAAAATTAAGAGACCACTGCCATTTATTTCTTAAATCAAACCCATTGAAAACCTCTGGAATGTGACCAAGAGGAAGATAGATGTTGACAAGCCATCAAACAAAGACAAGCTGCTTGCATTTTTGCACTAGGAGTGGCATAAAGTCACCCAACATCAATGTGAAAGACTGGTGGAGAGCATGCCAAGACACATGAAAGACAATTATTATTGTTATACAATTATTATTCCACCAAATATTAATTTCTGAACTCTTCCTTCTGTAAGTTAACACATTAGTATTGTGTTGTTTAAAAAAGAATATGAACATATTTTCTACGCATTTTTTTAGGTCTGACAAATCTGCATCTATTTTGTTATTTACTGCAAAATGACAATATTTTTATTTGGAATTTGGAAGAAATGTTGTGACTAAATATGGAAGAAAACAATAATGTACATTCTACCCCAAAACATACAGTACCAGAGACACTGATTTTAAAAGATCACCTTCTCACACAGTGTCACATTCCTTTCCATAATCCATGGTGAACTGGTGGTGTGAACCAGACAAATGAGTAGGAAAAGTAGATTAAATCAGAGTTTACTCACAAAATACTTTACAAAATCAAATAAGCCACAATTGGCAAATGAAACCAATACAAACACACAAACCACAAGTAACAATAACTGACAGCCTAGAAACACTAGAAAACACTAACACACAATTAAACCAGTGTTTGCAGCTGTGAACTAATTAAGAATGGTGATTTGCTAATGGAGTCATGTGGAAAAGACGTCTGACAGCTTGAAATGTATTTTATTTATCCTAAATATACTTCTAATATATTATTTTGGTATGTATATTTTGAAAGTATACTTCAAATATACTTAAATACATTGAATACATACTTATGGTTAAACATAAGTATACTAGAAGTATAATACTGGAGTATAATTTAAATATACTTTTTTTTTACTTGGGCGCCGGATCTCCAAAGGCTAAGGATAAAACGATGCACACAGGGTAGCAACTGAATAGATCACACATAAACAGGGAAGAACCCTATATAATGTCAGCTCCCCTAGGAGACTGTGACACACTCTCATCGTTTACATTAATTAGCCATGTATTTACTGTAGTCCCTGTGTTTGTTTGAGCATTTGTCTGTCATTGTTATAATGTCAGCATCGTGTGTTAAGTGTAGTTAGGTGTACTTCCAACATTTTTGACTCCACATAGTCTTTTTTTTTGTATAAGTGTTGTTTTGGTCTCCCTATATCCCTGCCACCCTGCATCGTGACAGGAAATAAGAAATGTGTCTGTTTGGGAATTGTTTTTGGGGCTTGATCTCAATATAAGTTGCAGTACAGCGAATCACCACTGTGTAATTTTTGCCTTCTTCCCCACCAAGGATTCAGGCTGACATTTTAATTAACTCTAATTTACAGATTAAATTTACAGTAGTTATGTAGAAGAATTAAGTCAGGAATAAACACAGATGTTGTATACATTACGGATATCATTATCCACAATCATACTACAGTAGCCAACAAATTAAAAATATAAATTTATAAGTAAAATAACATTTTTCCGGGGGTCTGCGTGGCATAGTGGGCCAAGTCGCTGCCTTGCAGGACAAAACACACCATGATAGTCAGTGGTTCGAGCCTGACTATGGATTCTCCGTCTTTGCGTAGAACGTCAGCATGAGGCAATGCTAATTGGCATAGCAATACAAGCTATTTGGGATAGATAAGTTGTATTATCTACCTTGTTGCTCTCCAGCAACCCGCTTTGTGCAGATTGGGCGCCTGTAAATTAAATTGTGGAAGTATAGTTGGTGAGCATAATCATCTCGTACCTGATTGGATTAAAGGTTTCCGTGTTGGTTGAGCAGGGCGAAAAGAATTGGCCGGCTCGGCGTCACGTGGTCCAATGAACCACGTGAGTGCCCTTCACTATCCTGCATCTGTCAAGAGGGGTTTGCGAAGCTGGCGACGTAGCATGGTTAGTGGGGAAAAAATTGGACAAGATCAGTTGGGAGGGGAGAAAATGAGGGAAAATATTAAAAGATTAATAAAAAAAGGAAAATGGAAAAGGAAAAACAAATTCCATTTATAATTGCATTCAGAACATTAAATGGAATAAATATTGGTAGTTCTCAAAAGTCAGCCACAAAAAACACTAAGTTTATTCCAACAGGCACTGTTCATTTAGCGATAAGCAAAACACAAATCAATAGCAAGTTTAAATATTGGCGTGTTTTACAAGGATATCAACAGGAGAAAGCACAGTTACAATATCCAGATTGCACTGTCTTGAGAATAGCTTACTCTAGTTCAAATGTTAGGTTCCGCATGTACAGTATGATCACTTACAGAAAATATTTATCCTTAAAGTCATGATGAGAAGGAATTGCTTTGCATAATGTAAAGTTATTTAGAGACTACATTTATATTTCAGATCTTGCTCGCTTCAACATACATTCTGACATAATAGACTGTATAATTTAATATGCGAAGCCACTTCCACCACACCTTCTGCGTAATTATGTGTGGAACAAATCTTACTGACCTAAAAATCTCTCAAACGATATGAACCCTAATTGATTGTCTCGGGTCAAGAGCATACTTGGCTGAAGGGAAGATATTTAAGTGGTATCACCAACTACTGTTAAGCATAAAACATATAATATTTCAAAATAAAAATCTATCTTTGACTGCAGCCTCCATGCTCAGGTTCATTCTAAGTGTGTCTTTTGATATTGGTATTAAATATGCAGTTTGTTGAATTTGCCCTCCAGTGAACAGAATGGATTTAGCTGCATCTCATTAACATCTCTGCTCCACTAGAAAGAGCCAGTCGATCGGCCCTTCATCCTTGATGGAGCTAGTCCCCCACATTTGGACAGTCTGGCTGAATTGGTGTGGCGATCTTCCAGTGATTTATTTTGTTTACATTATGACCACCAATGTGAGTATAGAACAATCTCATCATGGATAGCCCTTAATTATTATTCTTGGAATGATTTAGATTCACAACTGCATTTTAGAACATTAGGGTCAACAAAATGTGGAGGTTGCTATATATTAGAAGTACTTATAAATGACTTCAACAGGACATCCTGAAACCGTATATATTATAAATATCAGTGGTATTAGTTTAAAGGATGTAATACAGTACAATATAATATTATTAATCCACACATTTTGAAGTATTGGTATTCACAGTTCTCCTCCAATGTATCCTTGTTTTTTTCCTCTTTTAACAGGCCAAAATCGCACCGAATTACATGATATATGAAAGTATGAAAAGGGCAATTACGTTTTGAAGGGGACTAGAGTGAATTGAAAAAACGAATTACGTGAAATATATATAAAAGTGTAAATAGCATAGATCGGTCATAGGGCAGGGGTCGGGGAAGGTGGAAGGGCATATAAATTGGCGACTCTCATCCCGGTGTTTGTGAGTTTAAATAAAATGTTTCTGTAGACAGGCGATTGTCAGTTTTTTTTGTAATCCCTATCCTTAACCTTAGTTATGTGATGTCTAACCTTTGGTAACCTCATGCTTAACCTTAACACTAACCTTAATCATGAACATTTGAATATAATTTTGAATGCTATGGAATGTGAGGAACTTTCTCGTATGAATCCGCACAATGAACTGGGAGCGTGCAACGTAATATAAGAACTAATATAGGCTAATAGTAAAACGTTTTGTTTAAACATAAAAAACATTAAATATGCTGGCATATAACGTAATTCATGTTTTCAAAATAGTTTCTTGAGAAGGTAAGTTGGGAGAATTTCTGAGACGTATGGTTGTCTTCTAAACAGAAATTCATTGTAATTTAAGAAATATCTCTCTGCACCTTGGCAAAGTGCTAGAACACCAATAGGTGGGATTTAAAATAGTCCTTTCTATGGCCCAAGACTTGATTAGTTCCTCTGTGCATTGTCAAAGTCATAATAAAATATTTTTATCTCATATCATTAGGTTTGGATTGTGAGGGGTCCCTAATGAATTTGCAACCACAAAAGTGATCCCCAGCAGCAATGATAACCATTGGTTTATGGAACACTTTGATCTAGCCCACAGAATAAAAATGTGTCAAGTTTTCAAACTGTAGGAGGACGAGCAGAGATAACAGATGATACTTAATGTCTGTCTGCCCCTGAGCAGTTCACAGATAAAACCAAACATGTAAAAACCAAACATGTCTGTCTGATTATATGCATATTGACGTTTTTACAATATCATTTTTTAGACAAATGAGACTTGTCATGAGATTTGCATTGGATATTCTTTCACTGAAGTTTGAAGGTGGTGTGTCGCCTCAGAATCTTTGTGAAGATGTTACATTTCTCATTTCAAATGTAAATGTAAAATAGGGTTTTAAATATTATGTAAATTACATTTCAATTAAAAGTGCTTTCGTTTTTGTAGTGTAAATAGCTCCTAAGTCCCCTGAATTGACAGAGGGTAAAAAACAAATAAAAATTGACAGACAACGAAATCAGAAGTCAGAAATTGCATTTCAAAATTTTGATTGGTAGGACTCCTTATTCTAGAGGGAAGCCATCACATACCTAAAAACAAACCCTAACTGGTAGAACAGAACATCCGCATTGAGGGAACACCACACAGAACCTGGTGTCCTCTGTGTTACCCAGAACCATTTATGAGAATACACGGCTCACCAGGTTATCATCCAGCCAGGGTCCTGGGTTGTGAAACACAATTAACATATTTCCGTTTTTCAGATACAATACTGAAACTACAAAGAAGAGCTCCACAATCTTCTTCATAAAAAGAATATGTCACTGCTCAGTCTACAGCCATTTCCAATGCTTAAATTGATGTACTATGGCAGTAGGCCCAACTTCAATTGAGTCAATAAGGCAGAGGACTCGATAGAACAGAGGAATGCATTCTTAGAGCAGAAGACTAATAAACCACTGAGAATGAATGGGCCTAATGTATCAATCAATGCAATATGTAGTCACAAATCTAAAAACAATCAATGATGCTTTTAAATATTTCTATAGTGCCACTTACTATCAGAATCTACACTCATATGCAAAGTTGTAAGTAATTTTTGCACAATCTAACTCTATCGAAATTGGTATTAATAGAAAATGATCTACTGGAAGAACGCATTTCATTGTGAGGAAATGTGGCCAGGGCATTACAAATAGTAGTCTCAAGCTTGATGGTATTCTACCAGAACTTTACTTGGCTCTTTGAGATTTGGTCTCCTGATTTGGACTACATTAATTATGCTATTCAGTCTAGGTCTCTTCACAGGGACCAAAATATAACATTTGATTTTACAAAATCTTCTTTACAGCAATGACCTATGGGAATGTAACAGGGGTGAGAAGGACCAATTAGGGTTAACTGTCTTGAGACAGAATGACAGAGCTTTCACCTTGCAGTTGGAGGACTAGAACCAGGAAAATGTTAAACACTAATCAGGTGCCCTATACACTAGGCCAATTTGCTGCCCCGAACGCATTAATTACTTTGTTACTGAAGGAAAAGACACGCCTGCATGTTCAAGTTACCATCTTATCGCTCTTATTTGCTGTGATGCAGTTATATGCATAAGTCTTGATAAGTTGATGTGTAAGCTAATACATTATCACAAAACTGGAAATAGCGAAGAATTTCAGGGCATCGGGGCCTCTGTGTTGCACAGTGGTCTAAGTCGCTGCCTCATAGCACTGTGTCACCCTGGCCATATACACGTCACGGGATTCCTACGATTCCTGGGGTTCAGCATGGGGTGGCACAAACTGGTACAGTGGTGCCAGGATGGACGGGTGAATAGTTGAACAAGGGTACTAAGTCGGAACTCGTGATTTCAATGCTGTTTGTGTGGTTGATGAATGTGTGGCCTCACTATGCGTGTAACAACTATAAGCTTCAGCGTTGACTGAGCAGTTTGATAAAAACTGGACTAGCTTGGAAACGAGTGCTTGGAGGAAGCTTGTGATTAAACTGCTACGTCACATGTGCATATTAGTTATTTTTGCAACACAGCGGTCTTTCTACTGTCTTCTTCTATTCTCACCAGTTTCCTGAGGAAAGTACACTTTAGCCATCTATGTTTGCCAGATGAAGGTACACTATAGCCATCTATGTTTGTCAGATGAAGGTACACTATAGCCATCTATGTTTGTCAGATGAAGGTACACTATAGGCATCTATAATTGTCAGATGAAGGTACACTATAGCCATCTATGTTTGCCAGATGAAGGTACACTATAGCCATCTATGTTTGTCAGATGAAGGTACACTATAGCCATCTATGTTTGCCAGATGAAGGTACACTATAGCCATCTATGTTTGTCAGATGAAGGTACACTATAGCCATCTTCGTTTGTCAGATGAAGGTACACTATAGCCATCTATGTTTGCCAGATGTAGCCTGTAGGCAAGGGCAGTTTGCTCTTAAGTTTTGGTCTAAGTGTCAATTTATGTAGACTTTGTGTGTTAAATATGCTATGGTAGTTTACAGCTAAACCAGCACACACTCGCACACACTGAGCTGTAATGATTGATCGTGCACATAGTGTAGGCTAGCAATGAAGGCCATAAGGAAGTCAGATTTAGATATTACATATAATTGAACCAGTCCAGTCCAGGTTTATCACCATTATTCATGTTGGGAAACTAATGGGTTTGATTGAGATAACCCAGTAAATCTCATTAACTGGGTCCCCACTAGCCAACCACAGTCGACAGTGCAGTAGAGAGCTGCACACTGCACCATCCTATCGGATGGCCTTCAGTCTATTGATTTTCTTAGCAATAACAATGTCATGGCCAATAGGGATTTGTGACTGTCATTACATCCTGACCCAAACAGTAGAGGTGTAGGGCAACAAACATAATTCTAATCACAGCCATTGTTTGACTGCTCTAACAAGTGACTCTTAATCAAGAGGTTGTTTACATGTTAAGACTCTCTATCATTAATCGCATCTAATCACACCTGTCTTGACATGATTGTGTGATGAAGAGGCGTGGGTTAATGCTTTGTATTGGCATTTTGAAAAGATAGATGCTACAGACAATGAAAACTATTATAGAGTGTAGGAAATAATTTGAAAAACATTTCAAATGTTAAAAACCCCAAATGGTTGTATTTTTTTGTGGTATCGCACGGTTAACATGATGCATCGTTATTTGACAGACAATCTTGTTTTACATGTTTGAAGTCTCTTGAATAGAAGAAATCATAGAAATTGTTTTTTTCTTTATAGTGGGAAACATCTGCTGTTTTTCATCTTCAAACTGAATGATCCAGCTCTTATGCTGTTGTTTTAAGGAAGCAGGAAAATGCTTTAAATAATGACTAGCAGCAGTATGTGTTGTAATGCTAAAAAGATCCAACATGACAAAATATGCACACAGAAGCTAAAATCATCTAACAAATGTGCCATGATTGTGTGCAATTTTAATCCAATTGTCACAACGCAGCGTTACACCTGTTGTGCCCAAGTAAAAAAAAGTATATTTAAATGTACTTGAAATGTATTTTATTTATCCTAAATATACTTCCAATATATTATTTTGGTATGTATATTTTGAAAGTATACTTCAAATATACTTAAATATATTAAATACATACTTATGGTTAAACATAAGTATACTAGAAGTATAATACTGGAATATAATTTAAATTTTTTTAACTTTTTTTACTTGGGTGGCGTTGTTGCAGGTGTAATTGCGGTTGGAGATGGACGGTGAGAAGAATGTGGGAGGAGCGTTCAAGATGTTTAATGAACATTGGCGTTAGATAACCATGTGAACAGGAGCGCTGAATAAACAATGGTGCACAGGATCTGCACAACGAATATATGTTACCTACTCTGCTGTAACACGGCACAGACATGATAGTAACATACGCCTGGTTCAACCATACACATTCCATTATGTACAACACATAACGAGGTGAAGACTCAATCAATAATGAAACTTACAATGTCTGTCAGAATCCACAATACACATGGCCACAAAAGTCTTACTCTCAGGACAGGGACAAGTCCACAATAGCATGAGCCGACCGTTGCGGAACACTCGGATTAAATAGGCCTATTGATTACATCACGCGCTGGTGTGGGTATTTACCCAGTGCACCATTAATGCGTAATGAGTAACCAAGTTCCTACGACTCTCCCACTGCCCAGAGGTCAGCGTGGTAAACAAAAACATACATAACACACAATAAATACATATATATCCTGCCATGATACATAGGAATCCCCATATATCATGACACCAATTAAAATATAGAAATACAGTTGATTCCATTTTTACATTTGTATATTGGGATTCTCGTTCTCAAAACATTTTGAAGGCGCAAAATATTGCTTTAATGTAAATCAAGAGGCAATTCCACTTAAAAACTGAAATGTGTTTGTTGGATAATTATTCACCCTGCAATAACTACAGTTGGACATCTTTTTAAATCTCTACCAGCTTTGCACCTCTGGTTTTCCATTCTTTTCATGCTTTTATTTAAAAAAAATATTTTGACCCTTTTTCCTCCGAATTGGTCATGCAGGGTCAGGGTCTAATTAGCCAGTACACCATTCATCATTTTCACTCTCTCAGATTTGGGACACTTGTGCAAATGGCGGAGAGCATGTGAACGTGCAAATCAAAGACCGGTGATGAAGTGGAGGGTGGAGAGGTTTGTTTGGGATTTAGCACCTATTACATTTAGCGGTCTCTGTTTGTGGATTTCTGTGTTCACATGTATGTCACATCTGATTCTCTAGCTCTACAATGCATGTTTTGTCCAGTTTTCCTTACTCAATACTTCTAATACACAATCCAAACGCAATCAAAACGGAGATGAGGCAAAAGTGCAGAAACATTTTAGAATGGAATGGACAAATAAATAAATGGAAACGCTATCAAAGGGTTGCAGGAAGCCAGAAGTTAACATTGTTTTTATAGCATCTGACTAGAAACAAAAGTTTTGCCAGATCTACTTTTTAATAAAATTATCTCACCAAGCATAACTAGCTATATATTAGTTGCCTATTTATGGATAGGTTAAGATTAATGTTAGGATTAAAGTTATGGAAACTTGGGGTCTGAACTGATGAAGACAGCTAGGTGGTGTGTAGCTGTACCTTTCCTCAAAATCCCAGATTGTAGTGATGGGAGCATCGATTCCAAGCCGCGCTCTCCCCATGTTGGTAAGAGAGAAAAAGCGCTCAGTCTGTTCCTCCATGAAATTACCTCCTCCAATAGTCAGGAAAAAGCTCTCAAAACCTTTTTCCCTGTCTTCAAGTCTCAAAACCTTTTTCCCTGTCTTCGAGTCTCAAAACCTTTTTCCCTGTCTTCGAGTCTCAAAACCTTTTTCCCTGTCTTCAAGTCTCAAAACCTTTTCCCCTGTCTTCGAGTCTCAAAACCTTTTTCCCTGTCTTCAAGTCTCAAAACCTTTTTCCCTGTCTTCGAGTCTCAAAACCTTTTTCCCTGTCTTCGAGTCTCAAAACCTTTTTCCCTGTCTTCAAGTCTCAAATCCTTTTTTCCGGTCGGGCATTTTGTCACAATGGTGTGTGGAGGTGAAAGGACGGAGAACAAGCAGGAATGCAGTTTGCAGATCTAATAGAACAATTACCTGCTTTCCAGGCTTGCATACAGCGAACAGTGAAAACATAGAGCGATTGCACAACTTCAGAAGAATGACTAATTACTGTGCTGTTACACAGAACGCGTTTAGTCATCTACAAGTGCAGCTTAGCTCATTATATATATATATATATATATATATATATATATATATATATATATATATATATATATATATATATATATATATATAT
>JACXGM010034337.1:0-12008 GCA_016801145.1 Umbra pygmaea | reverse complement strand
TGTCATACGTTCCATTCATGAGGGTGGAGGAGTGGAGACAAACGCACAAGGAGTAATGAAATCAAACAGTGTTTTATTAACAAAAACACCTAGAAAAATTTACTCACACAAACAACATGGACCTACCATCAACAATACCTGACAGCTACAAACACTTCTTCTTTTTCTTCGTTGGGTTATTGGCGGATCGCAACCAACTATAGGTGCATATACCGCCACCAACTGTACCGGAGTGTGTGGCCGGTCACGGCCCACCCAATTCAACACCACCCACCACACCCCACCACCCTAGAAATTAAAATACAGCCCACTCCCCCCCCACCCCACTACCTACCCTCCCCCTTCCCTTTGATCAGCTCGTGCACCATCTACCTGTGACATCAGTAATACCCATAAACTCCCTAGCAGCACCCACCACAACATCTATCCTAGCATTCCTCCCCTTAACCTGACTACAAACATTCACCACATTACACAGAAACGCCAAAAACTCAACCCTGCCCACCACCAACGAATCCTTACCCACCACACACTCATGCTTACACGTCTCAGACAACACCACACTGTGACCACCCACACCGTCCTCCAACACCGGGCCCAGAACCCGCTCCTTCTCCACCTGCACACCTACCACTATTCCTCCTACTCTCCGCACTGCTTCCGCATACATGACCTTATCCACCACCTTAACCCGCTGTGCCTCCGCCCCCCTCTTCTGAACCACACACCCTCCAAACGCAGCACTGTGCTCTCCACCACAATTACAGCACCTCACCATGTCCCCTACCCCACACTTACTATACTCATGCGCACCCCCACACCTACCACATCTACCCTGCCCTCTACACACTGCCGCCACATGCCCCATACGCTGACACTTAAAACACCTCAGTGGCGGTGGCACATATTCCCTCACAAAAAAACTAAGAAACCCTAAGTGCACCCTATTCTGCAACGTCCCTCCAAACTCCAACAACACCGTGGGACTCACCTTCTCTAACCCACTCCAGCTACACTCACACTCCCATCCGAGCTCCTTTCCATCCCGACCTCACCCCCGGCACAGCCGTCGCGACCCGCCACCAGCATGGTAGTCCCCCTAGTCTTCCTTTCCAGTGCCAGTCTATCCAGCCAATTATCTCCGCCAACTCCTGCTCCAACTCCGCCGCAGTGGAACCCCACGAGGACGCCATGCCCAGATCAGCTTCCAAAACAAAATCTCCCACTCCGAAATCCGGAAGTCAGTCACACAACCAGCGCCCTCCTTGGCCTTCCCTCAAGGTAGTGACCCGTCAGCTATTAGCTACAAACACTGAGGACTGGACTTAAATAAATACTGTAACTAATTAATTAGTGAATGCAGCTGGTTAGACAATTAGGATATAATTGGACAATTTAGTTAGACAATTAATTAGACTATTGGATAACTCAAACATGTGAGTAAATCATATCACTATAAGAACGGGAACTGAACATAAAGCATACAGGGTTGAAACCTCATGCAGAAAAGCAACCACAACAACAGTACAGTACATACAGGTGATAACTAAATACCTGTCAGGTCTCCATAAGCGAGACTGTGACAACATGTTCTTAAATTTTTATCATCTTTTGTTAACAAGTGCAGAAAATCCTGTACATATAAAACTAAAAGAGGGTGTACTAATTTGGTAAGATTTTTGTCTATAGCAACAGGTCTTCATAAACTACATATGTTTCAGCTTATGCCTTTTTCAACATATGCTGAGCCACAGAGTTAGGTCACTGTAAGCATCAAAGCCTCTGATGCTAATTGTCTACTCTCATTATTGAAACAGCATCAAAGCCTCTGATGCTAATTGTCTACTCTCATTATTGAAACAGCATCAAAGCCTCTGATGCTAATTGTCTACTCTCATTATTGAAACAGCATCAAAGCCTCTGATGCTAATTGTCTACTCTCATTATTGAAACAGCATCAAAGCCTCTGATGGTAATTTTCCACTGTGAGTTTTGAAACAGCATCAAAGCCTCTGATGGTAATTGTCTACTGTGAATATTAAAACAGTATCAAAGCCTAACTGTCTACTCTGAGTATTGAAACAGCATCAATGCCTCTAATTCTAATTGTCTACTCTGAGTATTGAAACAGCATCAACACCTCTAATTCTAATTGTCTACTCTGAGTATTGAAACAGCATCAACACCTCTGATTCTAATTGTCTACTCTGAGTATTGAAACAGCATCAACACCTCTAATTCTAATTGTCTACTCTGAGTATTGAAACAGCATCAACACCTCTGATTCTAATTGTCTACTCTGAGTATTGAAACAGCATCAACACCTCTGATTCTAATTGTCTACTCTGAGTATTGAAACAGCATCAACACCTCTGATTCTAATTGTCTACTCTGAGTATTGAAACAGCATCAACACCTCTGATTCTAATTGTCTACTCTGAGTATTGAAACAGCATCAACACCTCTAATTCTAATTGTCTACTGTGAGTATTGAAACAGCATCAATGCCTCTAAGGCTAATTGTCTACTCTGAGTATTGAAACAGCATCAATGCCTCTAATTCTAATTGTCTACTGTGAGTATTGAAACAGCATAAAAGCCTCTGATGCTAATTGTCTACTGTGAGTATTGAAACAGCATCAATGCCTCTGATGCTAATTGTCTACTGTGAGTATTGAAACAGCAAAAGCATCTGATGCTAATTGTCTACTGTGAGTATTGAAACAGCATTAACACCTCTGATGCAAATTGTCTACTGTGAGTATTGAAACAGCATTAACACCTCTGATGCTAATTGTCTACTGTGAGTATTGAAACAGCATCAACGCTTCTGATTCTAATTGTCTACTGTGAGTATGGAAACAAACACCTGCCTCACTTCACAGTCCCCATTCTCTGGAGAAAACATCATCAATCTGATTATAAGAGAATCAACAATGAACGCATTCTTAATTATATTCTCGCATCTGTTTTACAATATTAAATCTCTGTCATCAAATACATATAACACAGTAAAATTCTCTACATACAGGGTATTGTAGAGATAGGAGAACTCTTTCATATTAACAATGTTCTTATCACTAGGATATTCTGTATGCATACATTAACCATTTCAATTAAATTTGCCTATTCAAACTTAATCATCATCTCTTGATGATCTCTACAGTACGTTCCTCTTCTGGTCCAAGACAACTAAACAGTGCAGTATATTCATCATGTGGTAAACATACTGGAGTGCTATTAACTCATTCTGATGGATTTCTTCATGGAGTTTTATTCCGATCTTTATTCAAGTGCGTGTCCTTTCAATTTGAGAGCATTTCTAATTAATATTATATCCAGATTTTGTAATAATTTCCCTCAAAACCTTCCTCTCACACTCAAATAGCCACTGCTTGCCTTTGGATTTGCTGTGCTTTTGCTCAAACTTTATGCTTTGTCTCAGACTTGTTGTTGCTTGGATGGGGCTTTATTACTTTCTTCAAATTGAATTGATGAAGTCATATTTGCGGCACAATATAATAGCCATGATAATATTCTTGGCTTTCAAATGTTGTAGAAAAAAATGAATGCACCCTCAACGGGGCAGGGATCATTTCATTGGTCAACTCTACACCTGGATTTCTATTGGTTGGTGAATTTTGACACAGTTGTAAAATAAATATTTTGAGGGCGCAGGAGAAATCTGAGAGGCTGACGTCCTTTTGGGTTTCCAATGCCGCTGAGTTGGAGCAAGAGAGAGAAGAACTTTGTGAATTTGAGTTGATTAGTGAGAGAAAGTTACGCGGAGGGCTACCGTGGTAGTGGCGGGTCAAGACAGCTGTACTTTGAATAAGGTTGGCATGGATGGGTGTGGGTGTTGCTGGTGTGGGGGTAAGTTTTGAGGAGTCACCTTATGTACGGAGGAAGAAGAAGCGTGTACGGAAGAAAGAGGGTGGGGATTATAGTTCAGGAGAGGGTGAATGGCCAGCACGGGGAGATTTGGAAGAGGTATATAAGGTGTTGGTGGTGTTTGCAGCCGCGAAAGGTAGAGATCTGATCTCACTCACGGCGGTAACAGGTTGGGAGGGTGAAAGATGCACGGTTTTTGAGTGGTGGTAGGGTACTTATTGTGGTGTGTAGTGTGTCTCAAAGGGATAAGTTACTGAAGCTGGATGTTGAATGGAGGTAAGGTGAAATGCCAGGTGCTTGGGGGTGCTGCGAAGGTGAGAGGGGTGATCACAGGTGTTCCGGAAGATCTGTCCATGGCAGAGCTTAAAGAGCTGGTGTTGGGAGGGGTTGTGGTGGAATCGAGACGGTTGGGCAGTAGGGCGTTGGGGTTGGAGAAGGTGAGTCCGACGTTGTTGTTGGAATTTGGAGGGCCATTGCCGAGTAGGGTGCACGTTGGATATCTTAGTTTTTATGTGAGTAAATATGAGCCACTGCCACTGAGGTGTTTTAAATGTCAGCTTATGGGGCATGTGGCTGCCGTGTGCACAGGTCAGGGTAGGTCTGCTAGGTGTGGGGGTCCACATGAGTAAAGCAAGTATGGGGTAGGGGACAAGGTAGCACAGTGCTGCGTTTGGGGGTGCATGGTTCAGAAGTGCGCAGTAGAGTCACAGTGGGTTAAAGTGGTGGATAAGGTCACTTATGCTAAAGCAGTGCGGAGAGTGGGGGTCCTTTGGTTGGGTGTGCAGGTGGAGAGGGAGCGGGTTGTAGGCCCGGTGTTGGAGGAAGTTTTGGATGTTCACAAGGTGGTGTTGTCTGAGATGTGTAAAAATGAATGTGTAGTTGGTAAGGATTCGTTGGTGGTGGGCAGGATTGATTTTCTGCCATTTATTTGTAGTGTGATGAATATCTGTAGTCAGGTTAAGGGAAGGAATGCTAAAATAGATTTCTTGGTGGTGCTGCTAGGGAGTTTATGGGTATTACTGACATCACAGGGGAGATGATTCATGAGTTTATGAAGATTAGGGGGGAGAGTAGGTAGTGGGATGTGGGGGGTTGGTGGGGGTGGGTAGGGGTGTGGGGTGGTGTAGTGGGCTGTGTTCCCATTTCTTAGGGTGGTGGGGTGGGTGGGTGGATTTCAATTGGGTGGGCCATTACCGGCCTCACACTCCGGTATAGTTGGTGGCGGTATATGCACCTTAAGTCAGTTGACGAAAAAGAAGAAATTTGAGAGAAGATTCACAAGCCACAGAAGCAGCCTGAGTGCTAGAAGTGTAGAAGCTGAGAGCAAGAAATCTATCCAAGCAACAACAGACCTGAGTCCAACCATAAAGTTTGAGCAGAAGCACAGAGAATCCAAGTGCGAGCAGTGGCTTTTTGAGCGTGAGAGCAAGGTTTTGAGGGAAATTATTACAAAATCTGAACGTTACTTTACTTAGTTTACTGGGGCGCAGATGGCTCAATGGGTAGGGAGTCAGACTTGTAGTCAGAAGGTTGCCAGTTCAATTCCTGACTGAGCCAAATGTTGTTGTGTCCTTGGGCAAGACACTTTACCCTAATTGCTCCCAGGTTGTTGCTGTAAATAAGAAATTGTTCTTAGTCAACTTACCTGGTTAAATAAAGGTTAAATAAAAAATAAAAAATAAAAAATAAAGTTACTTATCCACAATAGTAACTATGTTATGTAACTACAGTATGTTACTCTTTATTGAAAGTAACTAATTAAACTACTTAAAAATTATTTTTACATATGCTTTTTGGGGTGTCTAGGTTTAGTATCATAAAATACAAATTGGAAAAAACTATAAATGATAAACATTTTATAGTTTTAAATGATTTGAATGAAGTTTACTGGTAAGTTGAATAAGAAATATTTCTTATTTACAGAAACAACCTGGAAGCAATTACCGGTAGGGTTAACTGTCCTGCTCAAAGACAGAATGATAAAGGCTTCACTTTGGCAGTTGAGGGGGTTGAACCAGGGTCCTAAAGGACCCCAATCATATACCCTAACCAACTTGGCCACCTTGCCACCCCTAGATAGTGATTGTCTGATCATATCAGATGCAGACTTAAGTGTTAACTACTGGCTCTGGGCATGATCCAATTTATCAATTTAATCATAGGCTATTTTTGTTGAATGTGTGAATGCTTATATGTAAAACAAATGTCATCTGATTGTCTGAATATAAAACCAAATTTACAGCGGTAAAGAAATAGAGTTTAGACAGAAAATGCCAAGTGAGATTACAACACTTTAATCCATGTAAAATAAACATAACAATACTTATGTACAGTGCCTTGCGTAAGTATTCAGCCCCCTTGAACATTTTGAACTGTTGCCACATTTCAGGCTTCAAACATAAAGATATAAAACTATTTTTTTTGTGAAGAAGCAACAACAAGTGGGACACAATCATGAAGTGGAGCGAAATTTATTGGATATTTCAAACTTTTTTAACAAATAAAAAACTGACAAATTGGGCTAGCAAAATTATTCAGCCCCTTTACTTTCAGTGCAGCAAACTCTCTCCAGAAGTTCAGTGAGGATCTCTGAATGATCCAAATTTGACCTAAATGACTAACGATGATAAATAGAATCCACCTGTGTGTAATCAAGTCTCCGTATAAATGCACCTGCTCTGTGATAGTCTCAGAGGTCCGTTGAAAGCACAGAGAGCATCATGAAGAACAAGGAACACACCAGGCAGGTCCGATATAATGTTGTGGAGAAGTTTAAAGCTGGATTTGGATACAGAAAGATTTCCCAAGCTTTAAACATCCCAAGGAGCACTGTGCAAGCGATAATATTGAAATGGAAGGAGTATCAGACCACTGCAAATCTACCAAGACCCTCTAAACTTTCAGCTCATACAAGGAGAAGACTGATCAGAGATGCAGCCAAGAGGCCCATGATCACTCTGGATGAACTGCAGAGATATGCTGCTGACGTGGGCGATTCTGTCCACAGGACAACAATCAGTCGTATACTGCACAAATCTGGCCTTTATGGAAGAGTGGCAAGAAAAAAAGCCTTTTCTAAAAGATAGCCATAAAAAGTGTCATTTAAAGTTTGCCACAAGCCACCTGGGAGACACCAAACATGTGAAAGAAGGTGCTCTGGTCAGATGAAACCAAAATCAAACTTTTTGGCAACAATGCAGAACTTTATGTTTGGCGTAAAAGCAACACAGCTCATCACCCTGAACACACCATCCCCACTGTCAAACATGGTGGTGGCAGCATCATGGTTGGGGCCTGCTTCTCTTTAGCAGGGACAGGGAAGATAGCTAAAATTGATGGGAAGATGGATGGAGCCAAATACAGGACCATTCTGGAAGAAAACCTGATGGAGTCTGCAGAAGACCTGAGACTGGGACGGAGATTTGTCTTCCAACAAGACAATGATCCAAAACATGAACCAAAACAAATAAACATATCCAGGTGTTAGAATGGCCAAGTCAAAGTCCAGACCTGAATCCAATCGAGAATCTGTGGAAAGAACTGAAAACTTCTGTTCACAAACGCTCTCCATCCAACCTCACGCCCAATTTTTCAGTTTTTTATTTGTTAACAATGTTTGAAATATCCAATAAATTTAATTCCATTTCATGATTGTGTCCCACTTGTTGTGGATACTTCACAAAAAATTACAGTTTCATATCTTTATGTTTGAAGCCTGAAATGTGGCAAAAGGTCGAAAAGTTCAAGGGTGCCGAATACTTTCGCAAGGCACTGTACATTACACGATTTTGGCAACGACGCCAACATATGTTGGCTAACGGCAGTTATGAATAACAATTTCTTTGAGCAATGAGCTTGGTACACAGTGCCAAATCCCCCAGAGCGAACCACAGCCACAGAACCAGAACATACCCAGACAGAACCAAACAGGTGGAGGCAGCGGCGAGCAGGAGGGTGCATTGAAGCAAAATGCAAGCTTACCTGGTAAGTGCACTGACGTCTAAAATACTTTGCATTATTTCCATGAAACTAACTACTGTTGATAGGTGTGCTGCTCTCACAGGGCTATTATTAGTTTAACCAGTTTTATTAGTTTATTTTGATGTGTGGTTTAAGTTGGTTTGTTTGCTGTATTATTGGTTGTTTTGCATGATTATATTAGGATGTTTATGTGTGCTGTGAGTGTCTTTGTGATGCAGTGTTGTTTTAATTCCTATGGCCCTTGAATGCCACCCACACCATTCCCTGCAGTGATTAGGACAATGGCTAACAGGTGCAAGCGGGACGTTGGGGATATTTAAGCCGGGGAACTTGTTAAAGGGCGGAGACAGCGAGATCAGAAAGCAAGGAAAGAAGGAAGCTGCCATCGGGAAAAAACGGGAGAGCATGGAGAGGCAGAAAGAAGCTTATGTTCTTTAGCGATCCGTGTGAGCTGTGCTGATTTTAGTATTGAAGTGCTTCCCTGTTTGTTTCAAGATAGGCTGTAGCTGTGACAGATGGCCACATCACCAAGATACAAGGAGTGACACCACCGGACCTTTAGGACTTTGGGATGGGCCTTTTTATTGTCGGTTTTATTATGAATTAATTGGTTAAAGTTGTAACCTGGTGTGTGTGTTTTAAGAACCTGTGGCATTACACTTATTATAAAGTCCTAGGCTCTTAACCTAGGTGGCGTTGTCTGACTTTTTTATATTTCTAATTCCCCTTTTGTACTAATTTTAACTTAACCAGCCCTTAAACGTGTCAGACTGCCATCAGCTGATGATGTGACTTGACTCATGTCTCACTCGGATTTCCAATCTGAACCTGCTGTGCTATATAAAATAAATAAATATGAGTTGCATAAAATATGCAATGGGATTTGAATCCTAATAATGGTACTGTAATTAATGGAGACAAATTGAGAACATTAAACAGGCCTGAACAAGAAACATGTATACAGTGTACAGTTTAAAGAAGCCACAGAGGTTTGGGGATTCTGTTCTGTTTAGCGATAAAACACTGGAACTTTTCGGCATGATGGATCGGCGGTATGTCTGAAGAAGAATGAAGCATATGCTGAAAAGAAAACTCTGCCCACATGCAAGCATGGTGGTGGCTCGGTGTTGCTCTGGGGCTGCTTTGCATCCTCTGACACAAAGTGTCTGGAAAGCAAGATGGATTCAAAATAAAGTATCAGAAAATCCTAGGAGAAAACATCATGCTATCTGGTAGGAAGCTGAAGCTTGGGCATCATTGGATCTTCCAACAGGACAATGAACCCAGGCATACCTCAAATTCCACAAAGGCTTGGTTGCAGAAAAAACTCCTGGAAGATACTACAGTGGATATCACAATTATCTGACTTGAACCCAATTGAAAATTTCTGGTGGGATTTAAAGAAGGCGGTTGCAGCACGCAAACCCAAGAATATTACTGGAGGCCATTGCTCATTAGGAATGGATTAAGATTCCTCAGGAACGATGCTAAAGTCTGGTGTCTAGCCACGCATATCCTTTAAAGCAGGTCATAACAGTAAAAGGGTGCACTACTAAGTACTAAAGATGCTTGCCATGAAGGGGTTTAATAATTTTGAGACTAGAGAAGTCATTATCTGTTGCATTTGCAGTTGAATTTGGGGAAACCACATAAAGCATTCATTATGTTGAGCTGTTTCAATTGCTTTGTTTGATTTGTTAATGCAAACAGCTGAAATTCTGTATATTTTGCAAATATACCCAATTTGCAGTAGGGATTGAATAACTTTGATTGCAACTGTACATATAATAGCATAATACACATACACTACACACAGTAAAAAATGCTGGCAACAAATTACAAGTACTTTTTCTGTATTTTACAAACAAAATACTTCAAGACCATAACAGAAAATACAAACACAATTAATGTCTTTGAACACACAGAGCTGATATTTGTAACAGACATCAACTGTGTTTATAAGGACTTTCTGTTCTTATCTTGAAGGAAATGTCAGTAAAAATAACAGAGATTATTGGTAATTTGTTGCCAGTACCTTTGACAGTTTTTTCATTGATATTTTTTACAGGGCAGGCCAAAATGAGAGGTTAAACAATATTTTCTTAATTGCAAAAGTCACAGACTTCTTTAAATCAAAAGATTCAAAATCAAAATAATAATATATCATACATCTACAGTATATAAAGATAGACAGGTTACAATAGATAATACAGTACATTATTTATATCTCCATATAATGCATTTAAAAAACCTGCGTAGCTAACATTTTGAATGAATACCTCACCACAGAGATTGTTTTTTAAATGTGTATGGAAATAATGAACAGCATTTGTGAACCCTATAGAGTCATTGCTTCCCAGGCTTGAATATCTGGGGACACTTTATCTATGAAATCTTTCTGGATTACCCAAGATCATCGAGGAAATGTGCGTCAGCGGAGTGTGTGAATGAGGAAGGTTGCTCTTTCCTTTCTACTCTGTTTATCTAGGCAGCCCTAAAACATTCCTTATCCCTGCTGTGTCATCTAGAAGTCCGGGCCAGATCACAGGCTTCGGATTGGTGTCCAGGAAAAACAATCCCACTGACAAGACCGACAGATGGTGGCTCTGATTCTACCCACCATTAGCTGCAAATTCACAAGCACAGCATTTCCCATGCTTTTTTCAGTATCTGGTGTTGAAATTATCTAATGATACTGGTCAAAATACCATTTATACTGAGTGCACTACTCACCTTTTTTACACTGCTTTGTCCTTCTGTTTCCCAATTAAGGCATCCCAGCGCATTTTTTCTCAGCTTGTATGAGAACTGAAGTACTGTGATGCTAGCATGCTAGTGGCTATTACAGTTCATCTTCTACAAATCATAACAACCATGTTTAGATTGTAGTATTAGTCTTGGGACTACTCTTACTGAATTACATGGGCTACTTAACATGCAGTAAATGTCTGTTCTAATTGTGTGTCTGGGATAAATGTGTGTTCAGTATGTTATTGTCTTCCTAATGCTGTGTGTGTACCATGATTCAATGTGATGGCATAGCATTATTGTCCTCTGTATTGACTCCCATTCCTAGGAAATGGTTTTGCAGCCAAAAAAGGAATGATGTGCAGTTAATCAAATGAAATGAGATGGCAGTCGCAACATCTATCTAAGGCCAAAGGAACAATGCTGCCAGGTTTTAAAAAGCCTTTACAAATAAGGGACTTCTTTATGTGGCTAAAGAACAGGTAATTGGTGGAACTAACTGAAGCCTTTCTTTGCCCTTAATAGTTTTAAGAAGGACATACTATAGATCATTTGGCAAATTGATTATCAAAAAGTATTTCAAAAAGATTAGAAATAACACACATTGTGAAGGCCCCATTGTAGTAAATTAGTCAAGTTTATTTATATAGCACATTTCATATGGCAAACATAGACTCAATGTGCTTCAACAATAACAAGCAAGAAAAGCATACAATAAAAACATACAACATAATAAATTATTATGTGTATACATACATACATACATACATACATACATACATACTGTACATACAAATATACATATACAGGTCCTTCTCAAACAATTAGCATATTGTGCTAAAGTTCATTATTTTCCATAATGTAATGATAAAAATTAAACTTTCATATATTTTAGATTCATTGCACACCAACTGAAATATTTCAGGTCATTTATTGTTTTAATACTGATGATTTTGGCATACAGTTCCCAAATTCCTATCTCAAAGAATTAGCATGTTTCATCTGACCAATAAAAGAAGTGTTTGTAATACAAAAAAAGTCAACCTTCAAATAATTATGTTCAGTTATGCACTCAATACTTGGTCGGTAATCCTTTTGCAGAAATGACTGCTTCAATGCGGCGTGGCATGGAGGCAATCAGCCTGTGGCACTGCTGAGGTGTGATGGAGGCCCAGGATGCTTCGATAGAGGCCTTAAGCTCATCCAGAGTGTTGGGTCTTGCGTCTCTCAACTTCCTCTTCACAATATCCCACAGATTCTTTATGGGGTTCAGGTCAGGAGAGTTGGCAGGCCAATTGAGCACAGTAATACCATGGTCAGTAAACCATTTACCAGTGGTTTTGGCACTGTGAGCAGGTGCCAGGTCGTGCTGAAAAATGAAATCTTCA
>JACXGM010034336.1:0-12008 GCA_016801145.1 Umbra pygmaea | reverse complement strand
AGCATCATGGTTTGGGCCTGCTTTTCTTCAGCAGGGACAGGGAAGATGGCTAAAATTGATGGGAAGATGGATGGAGCCAAATACAGGACCATTCTGGAAGAAAACCTGATGGAGTCTGCAAAAGACCTGAGACTGGGACGGAGATTTGTCTTCCAACAAGACAATGATCCAAAACATAAAGCAAAATCTACAATGGAATTGTTCACAAAAAAACATATCCAGGTGTTAGAATGGCCAAGTCAAAGTCCAGACCTGAATCCAATCGAGAATCTGTGGAAAGAACCGAAAACTGCTGTTCACAAACTCTCACCATCCAACCTCACTGAGCTCGAGCTGTTTTGCAAGGAGGAATGGGCAAAGATTTCAGTCTCTCAATGTGCAAAACTAATAGAGACATACCCCAAGCGACTTACAGCTGTAATCGCAGCAAAAGGTGGCGCTACAAAGTATTAAATTTTGCACGCCCAATTTTTCAGTTTTTTATTTGTTAAAAAAGTTTGAAATATCTAATAAATTTTGTTCCACTTCATGATTGTGTCCCACTTGTTGTTGATTCTTCACAAAAAATTACAGTTTCATATCTTTATGTTTGAAGCCTGAAATGTGGCAAAAGGTAGAAAAGTTAAAGGGGGCTGAATACTTTCGCAAGGCACTGTAAATGCCTCAAAACAGGAACACAATATTCACCCCCACTTTTCACGTTGTAAAGCATCGCTGTCTTACTAGTCGTAACATCAAATGCTAGGTATTTACCATCATTGTAAAACATTAAACTCCTCTACATCAAAATGGTAATAAATAAACCATTTCACCAGATGCGACCACGTCATAATGATTGTCTCACACCTGAGGTCAAACACCGTAAATTCTGAGCCCCAGAAGGTCTGACACAGTTCACCTATGTCACACAGTAAGTTTGAACTGTGGAAATCAAGCCCCATCTGGTAAAACACATATCCACCACATCACGGCAGAAGTTCTGCCACATCAAGTCAGAGGTTCTGCCACCTGTCATACATCAGGGTCATAAATCACAAAAGTGACATCCTTCAAAAGTTGCTTTTCGGCACTTGATTGCTTCTCTGACTAATGCACTCCTTACCTGGTCTAAGTTTTGGTAGACTGCTTCCTCTAGTCCTCACAGTTGTGCAATATTCTTTCAAATTTTATTATATATTTTATTGTGCTCCAGGGATGTTCAAAGTTTGGGATATTTTTGTATAACCCAACTCTGATTGGCTCTTCTCCAGACATTTATCCCAGACTTGTTTTGGTATCTTTTTCGTCTTCATGATTCTGGTTGTTTAAATATGATTTGTTTCCAGACACAGTTGTATTTAGTTATTCTATTCACCTAAATATGTCTCTCAATCAAAACAATAACACTATTCTGCCAGCAATGCATACTCTGATTTTAGTTTTTTTAAAACAATAGCACCATTTTAATTCATTGCAATAATCATTGTTAATTCATTAAAAGCAAGTAAATTGTAACCAAATGCAATTGTAGTGTGTGTAAAGAAACAATAAAAGCATGTGATTTTTTTTACATGTTTTTAATAACATGCTAACATAATAATATTTATTATTAAAAAACAGAAACAAATATGTTGTACACACAATGGCCCTCATTTATGAAACATGTGTAGGACCTAAAACAGGCGTACGACGGGCGTACGCCACTTCCTACGCAAGGCAAGGGATTTACCAATTTGAACGTGATCGTAGGCTGCGATAAAATCTCACATCTGGTCTGACTTCGTGTATGCAAATTCTCTAGTGTGACTAGTGGTGGTAATGGTATAACCACCCGGTTAAGTGAATTGTTGAACCAGCAATCATTTATGAATGTGTCTGCATCGCAACTACCCCATATTGCAAATTACATTTCAGAATTACGAATTAATTATATACAGCACATTGCTATTAAGTGGTTTATTTTTTCCCTTTCACTTCGTGGTGGCCTAGAACATGAGGGCAGATATTAGGCAAACAACAATTTCAATCAAATAATATATATTTATGTATGTTATTTAAACAAGCGCTTTGGCAGTCCTGTAGTCGAAGTAATGGCAGATGTGGAGGACCTTAATGCACGCTCTCTACATTGGGATCTTTCAGCGGGAGATCAGGGACAGGTATATCACAGCCATCAATAGTCGATGTATGCCAGCAGTTTTGCGGCTATGAAGTCCGTTTCTGGTGTTTTCAAACTATGATAAAACAACAATTTTATTAGATTGCTGGGTTTTCAATTGGGGCGAATTGGGCGATTGATTGTACTGCGTCTGTAGCCACCATCCATGAATGACTACGCATTTATCAATTGCAAAAACTTTATTTCAATCAACGTTCAGATCATATGTGATGCCAGGATGTTTTTCTGAATATGGTAGCCCTGTGGCCGGGTGGGACACGCGTCTCTTTATTTTTCTAAACTGCAGCATTGGAACAACGCTACAGGAGAGCGCACTGCAAGGCTGGAGTCATCTCCTCGGTGAGTTACACCCTCTTACAATTATTATAATAGTTCTACATAGTTCTTTGGTGAAACGGTTGGATGTGATTCCCCTCGGTGAAAAAGGTTATGCCCTGACTGAGTACCTAACACCACTTGCAAATCCCGAAACAAGCAGGAACGCAGGTTTAACAGTACGCACACGAACCACAGAGTGATGTATAGGTTTGCTCAAGGGCAGGTGGCTCTGTCTTGGGTAAGCGGGGTGGGGTGGGGGACTGCTATATACACACCAGAGCAGGCCTGTAACATAATTATGGCATGCAGGGTTCTCCATGATATTGCGCTGGAGAACGGTGCCATTCAATGAAGATCAGAGGCCACATCAGCCACCGAAGGAAACAGGATCTTATTCTGAGCTTCTAATATATAAGTGCTATTTTGGGTGAAAAAGCTAGTTAAAAAATACAACGCGGAATGTTTAGTGAAAATAATTATTTTATTTGAAATACACTTCAGGTTCTCGTTAATCGCTTTCAATTACTATAGCAGTAATCTCAGTAATATAGCAGTAACCGCATTTTACTTGAACAATCGACGCCTGGTTTTAAGTTTCTAATTAAAACCAACCGGTTGGCCTGCACCTGAGACCTGAGCATCTTTATTTTATCTCAGAAGAAATAATTTTCTTTGCCGGATCCGTGTCGTAAATTCCAAGGGCGAGGCCTCTAATTCATGCATATTTGTGGGCGTGTTATTTAAATTACGATTGTTTTTAACCGTCTGATTTACCAACAGCTGCTCATTCGTACGCTGGATTTGGAGTGATACGAATTTTTTGTAAATCACACGTGAGTCTCGTCCTAAGATGATTTATGCGCTCAGATCTACACTGGTTTCTACGCACATTTGATGAATGAGGGCCAATTTGATTGAATATATGGTCACTGTCTCGTGAAAACACTATTACATTTGAAATATATTTTCTAGAGTTTTATCCAACAATAGACCAATTTTAGCAACACATGAACATGGACACACTACTTATCTATGCAATGAATTAACAATGATTGTTAATTTGACTTACGAGCGCTATTATTTTGAAACAGAAAATCTGAGTTTGTGCTGCCGGCAAAACAGACAGTACTGCAGTGTTGCCAGGCAAACAGTTCTTAACTGTAGCTAGCGCCAGCGCTGTGTATGGTTAAATATATTATAGCTTTATTCACATTGTGTTTAGTTACGGTATTCACTTTATATAATGCCATTTGGTGGTTTCCCTGAAATTTGGAGTCAAAGGTTATATAACGCCATTGACGGGTGACAAAACGAAACATCCCATGTCTTTGGGTTACATTACAAATGTCTCTGGGTTTAAAAGTTAATGGAAACATTTGGGATAATGTTTGGTATGTTGTGTAAAACAAATGGTACAAATCCAAATACAGTTATATTTCATTGCAAATTCTCACAATACAAAAGGTGTAAATGTCCAACAAAGGTGAATACTTAGGCAAGGCACTGTATTAATTAAATTGACCAAGTTGACTGCAGCAATTTTACCCACTTGAATTCTATTTTCGCATATCCCATTCTCATATATCCTGTTCTAATTTCACATTTTGTCACACAATTGTTCATTACTTCAATAATTCTTTAACAATTTATGTAATCCATTATTCACGGTAACAGTACGGTTTCGGTATCTTTATTTAAGAAAATAAATAAAAATACACATCACCCTTTAAACAATTAACTTTTAATTTTGCCTCTAGACAAAACATTTTATTCAGAAAAATGGGAGTGGCTGACTAGGCCTTGTTTCTTTACTGTATGAAATCAAGGAGGAAAAACAACAACAAAATAATAATAAAGTGCTTCTTAGCTTTGACAACCTGTAGGTACTTTGCCTTCTCTATTTTAAATAAACAGGTTACATATTTGTGTAGTCAGTATTAAATGTAATATAACAAAGTGCAATATGAAGTTGAGCAGTCATTGTGATGATAGCTTACAACGATAGAGTTACAACTATCAGTGGAGAGAGGTAAATAGTGTCTGTATCAAATTGTTTCCAAAATCTCTCTGTGATGTTTTAGTTTGGGAATGACTTTGCAGATGTAATGCATGGGGAGGGGATATTGTAACACGGTTCAATTGTTTTCATCAAGTTAAGAAATCCCAAGTCAGTAACCACCGAATAGGACTGCAAATCTTTATTAAAACTTACACTTCTTTCGTGATTTCTTTACATATTTCAGAAGGTGTTGCAAATTGTAGTTGGAATGCACCAGCGAGAGATTGAGTTTTCGCTAACGAGTGAACTCTCCTTGCTCAAGCTCCCCTTTCAAGTGGCGACGCAATGTTTGCAGACTGTAGTTTTTATTACGGCCTTCTTACTCTTGTCGTCATCGTATTGAATGCTGAATCCAAACTATTCCCACACAGCTGATTTGAAAGACGGCGACACCTCTTAAAATTTTCTTCTCTCTCTCTGGCTAAAATGACAGGTATACCGTAAATCCGTGGTCCACGTGTGGGTACTGAACTGTCGTAGGTGGCGTACCGAACGGTTCAATAAAATACTGTGGACAGTTCTGGATGTTGCACCTCTAGTAATTACACAATTTTACATTGTCTAGAGTTTATGATGAGCAGCAGTTTGTGTCTAGTAGTTTACATGTTGATCATGGATAACTCCTATGCAATGAATTAACAATGATTATTGTAATGAACTACAAGGGCTATTATTTTGAAATGGAAAATCATAATATAGTGTTGCCAGGTGAACGGTTCTTGCCAACTGTATAGCTAGGGCCAGGAGAATAGGCGTGATCCTCCATCTTCAACAGGCTTTCAAATCTGACAGCAGTCGTGAGTAATATCCCACGGCAATCGTCACGGTGCCACTGAGTGTAAAAGCGCAAAAGGCAGACCTTGAATTTCCAGGTATGTCTCTCTTTGGCTAATGTATTTTAAAGATGGTGGTGCTACATGGCTGCCGCAATTCAAGCGACTTCCTCATATGTATTCTCAATGGAAGATCCTACGCTTATGAGAATACTTTGATTAATTGGTGGAAGTAATTGCACATGAATGAGCACATATTTTTGAAAGAACAAAGGGGTTTTTGCTAAGAATCAACAATGGAAAATACACAATGTAGCTATAACGCTAGTGAATTGTAACCATAAGAGCATGTGATACTAAATAATAATAATTTAACATGTTTTATTAAACACAGTAACAAATGTTTTACACACAATTTGATTGAATATACTGTCAGTGTTGCATGTGAAATCACTATTACATTTGAAAAACAATCACTACTGTGTTTTATCCAACAAAAACCTATTCTAGGACTATCTATGCAATGATTTAACAATGATCATTGTAATGAATTATGAGCGCTACCATTTTGAAATGGAAAATCCAAGTTCATGTGGTCAGGTGATCGGTTCTTGCTAACTCTATAGCGAGGGCCAGCGCTGCCATTACATGTCCTTGAGAATAGGCGTGATCCTCCATCTTCAACAGGCTTTCAAATTCAAAGGCAGAGCTGGAATATCCAGGTATGTCCCTCGTTGGCTAATGTATTTTAAAGATGGAGGCGTAACATGGCTGCCATAATTCGAATGACTCAATCGTATGTATTCTGAATGGAAGATTCTACGCTTACGAGAATACTTTGATTAGTTGGTGGATTTTTGAAAGATTAAAGTTTTTTTTGCTAAGAATCAACAAAAAAAATACACAATGTAGCTTTAAAGTTGATTCAATTACATAATATTTTCAGTGCTCTTGTAGGATGAATAAGCAATGTTTCTGATTTTAGTAATATTTTTGAAATGAGAGCAAGTAGTTTGGCAAGCAGCCTAACATTTTCCTATACTGTTCATTAATACAGATGTCACACAATAAAGTGATGCTTTTTGTACCGCAACAACAATCAGTGCATTTAGTTGACAATTTTTTTATTTTATTTAACATTTATTTAACGAGGAACGGTCCCATTGAGTTACATTAACTCTTCTCCCAGGGAGTCCTGGCCAAGACTAGCTTCAATGTTTAAAAAATACATAAAAGACATGTCAAAGTTTACATACAACACCACAAATCTCTATAAATACACTATACATAACACTATACATACTAAACAAAACAATACATTATACTTAATTTAATACAGACATAAAACTTAAAGCTCAAAGGGGCACCTAGTTAAAAGCAATTACTCTGTTCAGTCAGAGTTGATTTTAAAAGGTTTTTGAAAGTATTGAAAGGTGGAAGTGATTCTAGATTTAAGGTGTTTTGGAGTTCATTACAGACATTTTGTGCATATGATGAGAAAGCTGTTTTACCAAGTTCTGTTCTTGTTGATTGTATAGTTAATAGTATTTTGTTTGATGATCTTGTCCTGTAAACACTATTATGGTAAGAAAGCAAATTTGATATATTAAGGGGTTATTTACCCATTAGTGCTTTAGCAGTGAAAATTAATAAATGGAATTTCCTTCTGAGGGGTAGGGGGATCACCATAATCTAACACTGATAAGAATGTGCTCTGCACCAACCTTTTCCTTGCTGATAAGGAAAGCACTTCTTAAGTCTAAAATAGAAAGACTACAAAATGTAGGTCTAACTTTTTTGTAAAAAGGCTCTCAATATGGACCCCAAAAGTCAATTTATCATCCAACCAAATACCAAGGTATTTGTAGGAAGTTACTCTCTCTATTGGAGTACCACTTTTTGTTGAAATAGTGAGATCTATAAGACATTGTGAACATGTAAAAACCATTTAAAAATTGTTTAGCATTTAATACCAACTTAATCCTACCAGAAAGTTTTTGCAGACTTTTTACAATCCAGTCCTAACAGTGCCTTTTGTACCTCAGAGACAGATATAGAAGTAAAGTTGAAGTTATTCAAACTTACATTAGACAGGTTTGTGTTAGCGGTTACACTATCTGTGGGATTGGCTGGGAGGGTTGACTGAGTAGCTATTCCTGCATTAATAAAGTGCTTATTAAAAGTATCTACTATATTTTGCTTACCCCTTACTTCACCTTGGCTTGCTATTATAACCTCAGGGATAGTGGGGGGTGGCACTTCACCTGATAATTAAAAACCTGAAAAAAAAAAAGGTCTACTCGTCGCTGGGTGGTGCTAGACCACTTATAAAGAAACAGGAGATTGCAATGCCTTGTTTGTTTTAAAATGGCTTTAGGAAAGCAAATAAATATTGTAGACTACTGCGTCTGCATTCTCCAATCAGAATGTGTCCCTGAGTCCTTTGTGAAAAATTTTAACTATTTACACAGTGTGTCAAAGTACAGTTTTACTTTGCGGGACAAAAATAGGTAATGAATGATGTTTTGAAGTCATCATACAATACTGTAACCTCTGAAAGCTGCTCCCTCAAAATAACTTATTTCTTTTCACGGAAACCACACAGCACGGTGTTGTAGCGGACTAGACCGGTTGCAATTACAGTGACATTTTTCAGTGTAAAGAGTTGTAAGATCTAGTCTCACTCAGGGCCATCTCCTTTTTTTCTCAGTTTGTTTATAGAGGATGCATTTTTTTATTATTAATTATGAAAACTAGTTAGTTATAAACTCCCATTACCTGGGATTAACCATTTAGGTTTTATTTAATGACTTTATTTAAGATTATTTTAATTCAGCAATATAGACCTATGCATACATGTGTATACTGTAGGTAATTTAAGATATATTTTTATCCGTCACCCTTTGTGCTGGCCAGACCAGAGCTGACCAGACCAGACTGAGATCATGAAGTAGTTGGCAGAGAAATGTGCACATCATTTTTGTAGAAAGGTGACATTTTTAATCTCCCCTCAGCCAGAACATGCTCTTATGGCCAATTAGCTAGTCATTGTGTTACAAAACCCCCAACCCCCCACATGCTGATTACATGAAACTATTCCCAAGCAAAAAAACTTGTTGTTCAACGTGTTACTGTAGCTCAAAAGCAAGTTTAGTAAAGTCTAGGGATGGGCCAATACCAATTTTTATGGAACGAGAACAAGTAGAGTATTTCATGTTGGGTACTTGCCAATACGAGTACCAATACAAGTACTTTTAATAACTATGCCAAATGTCATATTTATTAAGCTAATCTGCTATTTCTTAGATGTTCAGCCAATTCAAATATACAAAAGTAAATATTCCTACATATCCAAAAGAACATAATTTACATTGCAGGTCAAGAATTTGTAATATTTATTCAATAGTTCCATAGTTTATGTCTCCTTCCCTAATTAGATAAAATGAGAGAAACACCTTTGTGAAAGCGAATGCAAAAGCTGCATGTTTGTGTTCACATTTGCACTAAGCAGTGCAGATGTTTTGTGTAAAATGAGAATGTCTGTCTTAAGTGACTTTTTATAAACAGGAATAATGACCTAATTATATAATATTCTGGTATTTGTTTGTTTTATTATAAGCCATACACAATTTTAGCTGTACTATCACTGTAATCTATTGAACAAAATATAAATAGACATTGTATTTCCTTTAAATTATATTTCTTAATGTTAGTGTGTCCACTATTTTGTTTACCCAGATGTACGTAGCGTAGTGGTTAAAGTGGCTTTGAGTAAAAGCCTACGTCGTATGTTCGAGTCCCTGCAAAGGCATATGTTATTTTATCTCAGTCTATTTAGAGGACGCATTCAAATTGTATTCTAGCGTAACACTTTTGTGAATAATTATCTATATTTGCAAAGAATCAATGTACCACACAGCTTAGTAGTGTGTAAGATGGTAGGGATATGCACAGAACAATGAACATTCGTTAACGTAGGAACTAACAAACTATTGATTGTATGCTTTCACTGAAGACAGAAAACAGAACTGTAGTATCCATTTTCCAAAAGAAACTAATTTAGCAAAGGTCACTGCACCTCAACAGTCCCACCCCACCTCCGAGAGAGCTTAGGTTCCGGAATTAAGTTTCCCGTAATTTCTCCAATCAACGTCGGGAAAAAACAGTATAGAAAGAGTTTTAGACCATGCCTTAGGCCAACCAGCTACGATGTGATTCATATGCATACAACATATCATTTAGAGTGAACGAAACTTACAGAAAATCCCCCAAAATACTTGTTTTGGATTTTCTGTTAGTTCTTTCATTCAAAATGATATCTTTATCTTATTTTGTTGTCAGCCACTGATATCATTGCTTCATAGTTTGATATCATAGTGCCTGTTGCGTCCATTTTTATTTGGGAACTGTACACAGGTTGTGGGCCGGCCTGCGTTTCAAAGTCCTGGGTCATTTTTCAGTCCCAGTCCAATCCTGGTGATCATCAGGTCAGTTTATTACATTCACCACAAATAGCTAGTGTTGGGAATTTTCTGAATAATTTAATGTTGACAGTCCTATGTATGCTGTGAATTGTATGCCAAATATTGCAGAGACTGGTTTAAGATAGACAACAGGCTTAATCAGAAGTTAATACTTATTGTATGAATAAAGGGGGTTGGTTAAGGAATGCAGGACGCTTTGAGGCTCACTGTATGTGGCCAAATGTGTTAAAATGTAAATTAAATAGGGGAAGCAGAATCCTAAAATCTCAGAAGAAGTCAATTTCTATGCTAAGATCAGTCAACATAGACCTATTTAGTATAGGCCGCTTCCTGTGAATTCAAGCTGGACAACAGGTAGAAGAACTAAAGGCTTCATCCATCACCTAGTCAAGGGGATAGCGGAAGCTACTTCATAGAACAGGTTACTTTACATACAGGAATTTGGCTTTGGCCAATTGTTAGAGAAAGTGCATCCCTTGTCATACATACCATTGGTGGGTTTGGATTCAAAAAGTTAGAGAATTAACCAACAAGGAATGAGTGTTTTACTGTTATAAAAAGGAACTGCAGAGAGAGTTCTGGGAACTGTCCTCTATAGACGAAATCTGGCTTTAACATGTTGCTTTCTAATAATTAAAGCCTTTACTCTTTCGACACATTCTCTGGTTTAAATCTAGTTAATTAATTAATGACTCAATGCATTAAAATATACAATACTAGTTGTAAATAGTGTTCAGCTGAGGAAGTTTGCAAAGTTCAATGATAGCAGAAGGGCATGCAGGTACAAATAACCAGCTGTGCTAAGGTACAGTACATGTATACAAATATTTGGAAACATTGAACAGAATCCTTCACAACAGCACAAACATGCAAACGTGTTGCCATAAGCACAGCTGATGCAACTACTTAAGGTCTGCATTAGTTGGGGTGTGCTTGAGCTGGTAACATGAAATACCAGAACTCACTATGGGTTTGTTGAGTGTCACGTTTGACTGCATGTTAGAAACATGGCTAAGACAAAGGTATGGTCGAAAAAGTTAACAGGTAATTGCCCTTCACAAACAAGGAACAGGATCCAAAATTGCCTTGGTATAAATCATCAAAGAATAAAAGGTACATGTACACTGGATAATGCTAACTTCAGTGTAAAACTCAATGTCTGGCAGTATATTATTTAAATGTAACTGCTCGATTAATGATGAGATGGAATGATATTGCTACTGTGTGCTCTTGATAAACAAACCACTTATCTGATTACAACATATATTTGTTAATGCAATGAGGTGGGAACCTGAACAAAAAAATTTGAAAATATAAATATTTACACGCTCTTCTGTTCTACATTACAAACCTAATATTATACCAAATGTATGAACTATTTTTAAATTGAAAACATATCATGTAGAAAGTTCTGCTGCTTGCACCTGACGTCTCTCGTACAGTAGGTACTGCTGCATCTCCTGGTTGCTGTCTACCTTTTTCATTTTTATACATTTGGCAGCATTAGCTTGGAGTGCTCGTTATTTCTTCTCTCGTATATTTTACGTGCCACCCTTTTGTCCTTGTCTTTTGCCATTTCTTTGAAGAAGAAACAATGACAACACTTTCTATGAAGTACACTTTATAACGCTTTCGAACATAATTTGTAATGAATTATAACACTAAATATAAGTATCCATAAAAACATGAGTTGTTATTAGTAAATGTATAATTCTCTATGTTGATTTTACAGTTGTTGTCAAAAGTTTTGAGAACGCCACAAATACACATTTTTACAAAGTCTGCTGCCTCAGTGTTGCTAATGGCAATTTGTATATACTCAAATTTCATGAAGAGTGATCAGATGAATTGCAAATCCCTCTTTGACAAGAAAATGAACATATCCCCCCCCCAAAAAAAACATTTCCACTGCATTGCAGCCCTGACACAAAAGGACCAGCTGCCATAATGTCAGTGATTGTCTCATACAGTAGGTGGGAGTGTTTCATTTGCATTTTCAATTGCACCAAAAACAAGTGACATTGGCCCTCATTTATCAAACGTGCGTAGAAACCAGTGTAGATTTGAGCGCAGAAATCATCTTACGACGAGACCCACGTGTGATTTACAAAACTTTCGTATCACTCCAATTCCAGCGTACGAATTAGCGGCTGTTGATAAATCAGACGGTTGAAAACCATCGTAATTTACATAACACGCCCATATTTATGCAAGGT
>JACXGM010034335.1:0-12009 GCA_016801145.1 Umbra pygmaea | reverse complement strand
TTGAACAGTATTTTACTTTCAATTTGTTATTTGCACGGTTACCACTTGCACAATTCATTCCAGTGTTAATTCTTACATTGTATTTGCCTGCTACTCAGTATACTAATTTGATCTACCTCTAAATCTTGATTTCTTTGCACTAATTGTACATTTACTTACATCTACCTCTTTCAATTTTGACTGTATTCTCTATCTTTCTTCCTTACTCTACAATCTGTGTAATTCTTGTGTATTTGTATTCATGTGTAACTATTGTCTGTACTTGAACCTTTTTGCTTTATCTTGGCCAGGTCGCCGTTTTAAATGAGAAATTGTTCTCAACGTGCCCACCTGGTTAAATAAAGGTTAAATAAATAAAATAAAAAAATGCAGCAAAGCATTTGTGAAGCCACAACACGCACAACCTTGAGGCGGATGGGCTACAACAGCAGAAGACCCCACCGGGTACCACTCATCTCCACTACAAATAAGAAAAGAGGCTACAATTTGCAAGAGCACAACAAAATTGGACAGTTGAAGACTGGAAAAATGTTGCCTGGTCTGATGAGTCTCGACAGTCAGATGGTAGAGTCAGAATTTGGCGTAAACAGAATGAGAACATGGATCCATCATGCCTTGTTACCACTGTGCAGGCTGGTGGTGTAATGGTTTGGGGGATGTTTTCTTGGCACAGTTTAGGCCCCTTAGTGCCAATTGGGCATCGTTTAAATGCCACGGCCTACCTGAGCAATGTTTCTGACCATGTCCATCCCTTTATGGCCACCATGTACCCATCCTCTGATGGCTACTTCCAGCAGGATAATGCACCATGTCACAAAGCTCGAATCATTTCAAATTGGTTTCTTGAACATGACAATGAGTTGACTGTACTAAAATGGCCCCCACAGTCACCAGATCTCAACCCAATAGAGCGTCTTTGGGATGTGGTGGAATGGGAGCTTCGTCCCCTCGATGTGCATCCCACAAATCTCCATCAACTGCAAGATGCTATCCTATCAATATAGGCCAACATTTCTAAAGAATGCTTTCAGCACCTTGTTGAATCAATGCCACGTAGAATTAAGGCAGTTCTGAAGGCGAAAGGGGGTCAAACACAGTATTAGTATGGTGTTCCTAATAATCCTTTAGGTGAGTGTATATATATAAACACAGTATTAGTATGGTATTCCTAATAATCCTTTAGGTGAGTGTAGAATAGAGTTTGGTTTTGTTTATGCTATTGATATTTCTTATTTTTATTATTTTTGGTTTTATTATTTAGAAGAATGTAGAGATGTGTTGGAAATGTTTAAGTAGAATATCTGTGACAAGCAAAATATGGAAGACTGTTATTATATGATGATGTGAGGATGTTATCATGGATGTGTGAAAACCTGAAAGAAGAGGTTGATGATTATAGCCAACTAAAATATGACGAAAGATTGGTTTTATTTTTATTATTTGCTCATTTTTGTTGTTATTATTTAGAAGAATGTAGAAATTAATGGGAATTATGGTAAATGCATTTTGGTTAAAAGTGGGATATAAGGTGTTTTAGAGAACAGCATTATATTGTGTGAACGCTGTTGATTTGAATATGGAATTGTTTAGTTTTGGGGATTTTGTGATATTAAAATGGACGGGTGGAATGTTTCAAATGTTTAGGTTAGAGATAATCCCCTTTAGGTGTCTGGTCCATTAAACCCTCAAACTGGGAGTAAAAAAAATTTCCAAATATGTTTTATTAGGGGCAGTAAAACCATTAGAAAAGGAAGGGCTCTGTGTGTGTTAACAGATTATAAAAGAGGCAAGCTGTGTGTTGTCCCAATTGGCCAGAAACGATCCAGTAGCAAAGCAGAGCATCATTTTCTTTGCCTGATAAAAATTTTTGTGAATGCAACAGTAGGACAATTTTTTACTTGGAATATAACCTACCAATTTTTACTCACGATTTAACAGACCAGAGAAAGGTTGAGTTTTGGTAAGTGAGAAGGCATTTATTATGCTCAAAATTGAAGGGTTGGTGAAAGTGTTTGCAATTGAATAAAAACAGGAACCTTAAGATAATTTACCTTCACCAGTTATTCTAATTTTTACAAATAGTGTTCTCAACTGAGATGGATTGATGTAAATAAGTTTGAAATTGGTGTTAAAGACTGGTTAAAGTCATTCAAGGTGACAGAATTCCTCTGAGACATTGTTCACTAATGACAGGATTCTCCCAAATATTCCTGAAATTGTAGAGTTGAGTCTCTTCTCTATTAATAAGGAATCGGGAGATATGGTCCATGTTGTTTTGGATTATGGGCATTGTGAATTGCTGTTACCGACCATATAATTTAATTCCACTTTTAAGTGGTTACATTGAACATCCATCTTTAGTTAAGAATGTTTAACATCTATTGATATCAGCAAGTTATATTTGATTATTGTATTAGATCATTTAGTAATGCATGTCTGAAATCCCTAGTATCTAAGGAAAAGCAATTTGTTTTATTTTGATACTGTTCTGTTTTTCAGTCCAGGCTTATATCTTAAACTGGCTCAATCTAGTTTGTTGGATAGGAATCTGAGCCTGGATAAGCTCTTGAAGAGATCATTGATTTACAACAGGTAATTAAGGAATATTTATGACCTGCTATGCGACTGCTTATTTCTGTTCCAGGTGTTCAGCCTAAACTGTTCTAGAAGTTATACTGATTCACTTTAATGTTTGGTTGTTAGATGTGGATTATTGTTCTAGCATTGGGATATGTTTACAAATGTGTGAAGAATTAAATTTCAAGTTGTGGCTATTATAGTGGTGCATTGGGATCATGAATGTGGTTCATTAGGAATGATGTCTTGAATCATTATTGAGAATGTGGTGACGACTATAATTTTCTATATGTTTTAATAAAATGTATGATTTATTGTGTATCATATTCTGATTTTAAGTGTGTTTCTATAAAAGTCTACAGAGCAATAATCAATTACACTTGCGAGGGTCAAGGAGCTAATGATTTCTGTCTGATCAATAGTTAATAAAAATAAGACCCAAATTCAAATAACCACAGCCAGTCAGCTGTGTATTTGTTTTTTGATCACAAATTAGTAGACCGAGCCACGGCTACGATTTGTCGCTCTCTGTATCATTGCCAATAAGTATTTGTATCATTCAAAGTAATAAGGTAATACATGAAGGTGTTAAGATTTATTAATCATTAAAGTCTCTACCATTAAAGTATTTATACGCTGAGCTAGTAGGGAAGGACAGAGAAGTTGCAGGCATTTTACTTTTCTTCCAAAACTTCAAAAAGACAGATTGATTGAGGAGGAGGTTACTGTGTGTCTGTGACTACTCTTTCCGAAACAGGCAGGGTCTGGGATAGGCGGCTGCTGAGGATATCTAGTGGCTGAATTCTGTAACAACATCCCAGAGTAGTTTTAATAAACTGCAGTCGTGTAATTATCTGACTCTCTGGTTAATTACAGGGTTGATCAATAAATAGAGACCCAGATCAGACCTGCCCGCAACATTGTATGTCTTCAGAAAACACATTTTATCAAAAATAAAAAACACATGGACCAACAAACTGAAAACAATACAAGCATTTGCTGACACTTTGTCACTTAGTGTTGCGGCTGGTAAATATAAATTATGAACCCTACCGGATGCTCTGATGGGAGTTGAAGAGAAGCTCCAAGTGGTCCTGGCTGAACCTGTAGGTTCAGGACATATCGCTGTCCTTCAAGCAGCACAAGAAACATCGACATCAACGTGTCAATGTTCATGATGAAGCCCAGGACAGAGAGGAACCTTCAAAAGCAAATACTGTATTACTAGGATTATCCTGCCAAAACAGGACACAAGAAAGCAGGGATGCAAACTAATGGTATAGAGTAAAAAGAGTGAATGCTCCCAGAACATTTCACACAATTCAATTCATTGACCTTAAATGCATAATCTGTGTGAGGTTTAGGATCCTTAAAATTACTTTTAGGACACTAAACCTTCTTGACAATTCACAACATAACATGCAGACCATACAATACATACCGGTTTCACACTGGCAACTGGGGATAAAAAACTGAACAAGAGAATTGGAACTGAAACAAATTTGCAGACAGCAAACACATTGGAGCAAGATAGTATAATATTAATAATACGTACCACTTTATGAACTTGACGCGGACAGAAAACAGCATCTTTCAAACTCGATGCAGACAGGAGGACAGAGCATCTGAACTCGATGCAGAAGATAAACAAGAGAACAGATGTTATGTTCGTACTGCTCCCCAGGAGGGGAGTGGGATGTCACTACCACTGTCCAAGGCCACACTGCGCCCAGCAAAGGAGGTATTGGGTCGTAGGTGCAAGCAAGGACACAGAAACCAAAGTACCGTATAAACAAAGAGCTTTAAATTTGCCACGGTAAATAAATATTAAATAATATGTTTGGGAGGAGAGGCTGAGCAGACCAAAGGAAAGAACTGAAACAAAAAGTTAACTCTACCCTGATCTAAACTAACACACAGAACCTACACCTATACTGGCACACGAATGAGGCGCCCTATCCAAAGTACAGGTGTGGTCTGTTCAGGTCTTTCCTAGTGTGTATAACAGAGGAGTTTACCTACTGGTGGTGTAAGGCCAGGCCGTCTTGCCTAACACTCTACAAAGTGCTTCCTCTCCCCCTCTGGGAAACAAAAGAGAACAAATGTTAATACAAATATACAAAGACAAGAATAGCACTAAATATTCACACCCAAATAGGCCTACCACTCACACTAAACAAACCAACAAAGCTCTCTCACACACAACACAAAAAATCACCATCTGATGAACAAACCAGCAGAGCAACAGCATATCAAACCAAAGTGAGAGAGAGACTACTTTTTCATCTTCTTCTTCTTCGGATTACTGGCAGATCGCAACCAACTATAGGTGCATCTACCGCCACCAACTGTACCGGAGTGTGAGGCCGGTCACGGCCCACCCAATTCACCACCACACCCCACCACCCTAGGAATTAAAATACAGCCCCCTTCCCCCCCCCACCCCACTTCCTACCCTCCCCCTTCCCCTTCCCTTTAATCAGCTCGTGAACCATCTCCCCTGTGACATCAGTAATACCCATAAACTCCCTAGCAGCACCCACCACAACATCAATCCTCGCATTCCGTCCCTTAACCTGACTACAAACATTCACCACACTACACAAAAATGCCAAAAACTCAACCCTGCCCACCACCAGTGAATCCTTACCAACCACACAATCATGCTTACACTTCTCTGACAACACCACACTGCAAACACCCAAACCTTCCTCCGACACCGGGGCCTACAACCCTCTCCTTCTCCACCTGCACACCAACCCCATGTCCCCCCAATCTCTGCACCGCTTCCGCATACGTGACTCCATCTACCACCTTAACCCGATGTGCCTCCGCCGCCTTCTTCTGAACCACACACCCCCCAAAAGCAGTACTGTGCTCCCCACCACAATTACAACTCCTCACCACATCCCCTACCCCACACTTACCATTCTCATGCGCACCCCCACAACTACCACACCTACCCTTCCCTCTGCACACAGCAGCCACATGCCCCATACGCTGACAATTAAAACACCTCAGTGGCGGTGGCACATATTCCCTCACATAAAAACTAAGGTACCCTAAGTGCACCCTACTCGGCAAAGGTCCCCCAAACTCCAACAACACCGTGGGACTCACCCTATCTAACCTCAACACCCTACTGCCCAACCGTCTCGCCTCCAACACCACCCCACCCGACACAATTTCCTTAAGCTCCTCCATTGACAGATCCTCTGGCACACCCGTGATCACCCCTCTCACCTTCACCGCACTCCCAGGCACCATACACCTAACCTTACCCCCATTTAACACCTCCAACTTCAGCAACTTATCCCTCTGCATCACACTACCCACCACAATAAGAACCCTCCCACCACTCAAACACCTAGCATTCACCACCCTCCCAACCTGTTCCCTAATTGCCGCAGTGAGTAACACCGGGTGTAGCAGCTTACCCGTCGGGGCCGAAAACTCCACAACCACCTTATACCCCAGAACCCCACCACCAAGTGCCGGCCCTTCACCCTCTCCCAAACTACTCTCACCGCCCTCTTTCTTCCGTGCCCGCTTCTTTTTCCTCTTAACCTACCGTGTTTCCTCAAACCCTACCGCCACTCCAGCCACACTCACACTCCCATCCGTGCTCCCTTCCATGCCGACCTCACCCCCGGCACAGCCGTCGCGACCCGCCACCAGCATGGCATTCTCCCTATTCTCCCTCTCCAGTGCCAGTCTGTCCAGTTCGATAATCTCAGCCAACTCCTCCTCCAACTCCGCCTTAGTGGAACGTTGCATGCTGCTCGTTTCGCCTAGTCCTCCTCCCGCGAAATGTACATTCAAAACAACTTTGTAAGAACACAAGGTGCTTCCGGCGCATCGATGACCTGCCCGACCAAGCTACTCTCAATGAATGATCCTGTCAACAATCCAGAGAGAGACAGACTAACACAAAATGGGACTTCTTATAGAGGGGAAGGGCATGATGGGATTGCTGTTGATTGCTGAAACCAGGTGTATGGGATAACAGAGGGGAGGAGTCAGTGATAAGTGATGTGATCAGCTGAACCAGGGCCACCTGTGGGAACACACAAACTGAACAGAGACACACAGGAACACAGCACAGAACAGAAACACAGACCAGGGCACACAAAACATAGAAACTGAGACTGGGGGACGTAACAACAGAGCATCTCATGAACTTATCATAGCTTCATCACTCAAATGTTGGAAATTATTTTGGTCAATGATGCAAATCCATAGCTGCATTACCTTAATGAATTATGAAGTAGCCTCACAATCTTTGAACTCTGCATAGCCCACCTCCTGCAACGTGCGGAGCACCACTGCCACAGAGCTACTCAAAGTCTGAGCAGCCAGGGAGACCTTGATTGAGTTTATAAGGAGAAATCAAGTGCACATTAATGCTACAACATACAAACATCATCAAAAAGTATAAAAACACATAAAGCCCTAGAGCCCAGTTCTTATGTTACTGGTGATCATGATTTATATTTTCTTTACTCTTTCTATTTGTTTTATAGGTTACTTTCAAGATATGAACTCCATTTACCTGATTATATTGTCCTACTTAGGGACTTCCCAAAACTTGTAAAATTCAACATGTAACTGGAATGTAACTGGAATATAAGTAAAAAAAAACAAACAAAAGATTAATTGTCATAAAATCGTTATTGGATATATAATTGAACAGCTCGATTGTGGTCTCAGCCTTGCGCAAGTAGCCGTGATACACAACTATGCTCGACAATTCAGTAAGCAAAGTTAACTTTTGGTTGCAGTTCCAGCAGAATTCAACTGGGGGTGATCGCGACCGAGTGCAAAAATGAATGGTTGTCTATGGAGCTAGACGGCTAAATTTGTCTCTTTCGTCTGATTGTCGTTGAGAAATCTGAGATTTGTTTGTAGTTTTTGCAAGTTCAACATGGATTATAGGTCAAAAATTGAATGAACGAGTAGTTATGTCCTTTCGATTTCTTACAGGTTGAGTCGTTGTTGCCCATAACACGCTAGCATTCTGCTAATGAATGCTGATTGGTCAGTGAAGGACTGATTACAACCAGAAATCCTGCTTGATGGCATCTGAAGCAGAACCAGCAGATAATATCCAATTTGAATATTTCGGCATGGTCTTAAAACATTAGCAAACCAAAACTCTATCTAGCATGTGTATTGGTATTGACAGGAGTGCCTAACCTGTCAGCTGTGTCGTCGATGCCTCGAGCGAGAGAGAGAAAGAAGTGACCAGAGAATGTATAATAAGGTAGACGGGCTCTGGAAGTGTCTCAGAGCTTGCCGTAAAGTAGCATCTATGGCCGTATGATGTGTATGACGTCTTTGACATGTTAAATACTTTTTAGAACAAAAATAACTTTAAAAAAATCTAACACCCAGCAGTATGTATGTTTTTGCCTCCCCTTTCGAATGCAACATTTAAATTACTAGACAAAAAATTATGTCCTGAGAAAAGTGGATTTTGATTGGTATAGCTCAATACACCTCTATTCATTCTGCACTCGCCCGTAAGCACCCTCTGATGTAGCAGAACTCAAATGCACCTTTAAAAGCAATTTTCCATGCCAATTCTATAATATTTACTACTTCTACTGTTGTACATTTTCCAGACCACTGCTCAGTACATAGCGTTTTATTATTATTATTATTATTATTACTATTGTCATTATTATTTTAAAATTCTTATATTGTTGTAATTCTTGTTTTTAAGCCCACTGCATAGAATCGCCGAGCCATGTCAAAAGAATTTCTCTGCATAAGATGATGTATGTAATTCAATGCATATGATAAATAAACAACTTTGACTTTGACTTTGATATGGAACTAGAGTGGAACTGTAACCAGTTCAGAAGCCAGACGTTTTCAGAGAGTGGGGGTATTTTTTTAAATTCAATTTTACAATTTACAACCACAGGAACAGATACCAGAGTGTATAACAAATAAACAGTAACAACTGAGCGGGCAGTATCAATAGGTAAGATAAAATAATTATTAAAATTAAATGGCAGTAAATGAAAATAAACAAAACAAGAAAAAAAAAAAAATTACAAAGGTGGTCAGTCAGGGATTAAGGAGTATAGATATTCATACAGACGTAGGGCCTTTTGAGTATTACAGAACTATAGAATAAATCATCATGCCTTTAATTAAAAGAATCATTGCTTGCGGAATTGCTCTAATTACAGTGATAAATTGACATATAGTGCAAACAAGATTGTATTTTTCAGTGAAGGCATTATGTGTTAGAACATTGCCATCAATATCTAAAAAATGTAAAATAGACCAGATACCTCTCTCCATACATTCTTTGTAGAAAAAACATTTTCTCTTAATATGTTCCTATTATTCCAAATTGGGACTGTGTTTGGGGTAAAATTATGCTTGTATATCAGTTTCCAATAGTGTAAGACTTGTTGATGAAAAGCAAATACCTTGATAGGCAGTTTAGGAATATCAAAGTCACATCGTAATAAGAATTCTATACCACCAAAATTCCTGAGGATCTTGGAAGGAAAATCAAACCAAAACTTTCACCTTTCTTAAGGAAACTTTGTAACCATTTTAATTTTATGGTACCATTCATTGGGTCAAAGTCAATTACATTCAAACCCCCTTCCTCAACAGATTTAACAATATCATTTCTCCTTATATAATGATGCTTATTTTTCCATATCAAGTTGATGTTATTTTGATTAATTGTCTTGATTGATTTGTCAGAAATATCCAATGAGTAAGCTGGATAGATGAGTCTAGAAAAAGTTTCCATCTTTGTAAGTAAAATGTGTCCAAAGATGGATAAGTCCCTCTGAAGCCAACTATTTGAAATACTGTAGATCTACTGTTCTGTATATTATTTTCTATTTTAGAGGATTCTCTAATAATCTTATCATTTGTAAGAGGGACGGCCGGGTCTTGGTAGATTTGCAGTGGTCTGATACTCCTTCCATTTCAATATTATCGCTTGCACAGTGCTCCTTGGGATGTTTAAAGCTCGGGAAATCTTTCTGTATCCAAATCCAGCTTTAAACTTCTCCACAACAGTATCTCGGACCTGCCTGGTGTGTTCCTTGTTCTTCATGATGCTCTCCGTGCTTTCAACTAACCTCTGAGACTATCACAGAGCAGGTGCATTTATACGGAGACTTGATTACACACAGGTGGATTCTATTTATCATCATTAGTCATTTAGGTCAACATTGGATCATTCAGAGATCCTCACTGAACTTCTGGAGAGAGTTTGCTGCACTGGAAGTAAAGGGGCTGAATAACTTTGCTCGCCCAATTTTTCTGTTGTTTATTTGTTAAAAAAGTTTTAAATATCCAATAAATTTTGTTCCACTTCATGATTGTGTCCCAGTTGTTGTTGCTTCTTCACAAAAAATTACAGTTTTATATCTTTATGTTTGAAGCCTGACATGTGGCAAAAGGTCGAAATGTTCAAGGGGGCCGAACACTTTCGCAAGGCACTGTATAATCTGTGCCATACCAGTCTTTAACGTTTCAGCAATCACATGTGAACACAGCTTATAGTCGGTATTCAGTAGCGTGATAGTGACAATCTATGCCCTATCTCTTTTATCTTTACCATGTTTAGGTATAAGAGTTATTAGTCCCCGTTTCATTGTCGGTGTTAGTGTCCTATTCCTTATGATGTCATTTACAGTATCAAAAAAGAAATATTTTATATCCTCCCAGAAAAGTCGGGCCGTCTTGTCCATAGTCATAAACTGAATATTCAGATGAACGAAGTTTAGAGTAAAATCTATATATTTCTTCAGATATTATTCTATGATCTGTACATTCAACATCATTGATCATGTTGATAGATGATGTTGAGACGACCAAAGACGACACTGGATCACGCAACCTGGTATCAAGGTGCAGATCCACTTGTCCGTGCGACACTTCTGTTGCGTCGCACCTCGCTCTAACAGTACAGATCCACTTGTCCGACACGACTGGAGTGTGGTGTTGTGTGGTGTTGTGACGCTACCCTCAGTTTGTACGTTGATGGGTGTCTTTAAGTACAGCTGTGGACTACAGCCACAATCAGTTTCTCCATTTTTGCCACATCTACCAGAAAGGACCCACTGTGAGACTTCCCCCCATCTCCTCTGTGCTCTACTTCTATTGGATAGTCGTGTTCAACGGCCATTGGCCAGCTTCTTTGTTGAGCAACATCTTCTCAAATGCAGCGCCGCCTTCCTGGGATGCTTTACAGGCGCATTAACGTCACCCATAGGAATAGAGAAGTTTAGCACGGACAAGTGGATCTGTACACGTCCAATGCATTGCATTGCACCGGAAGACATTCATTGTCAATGGAGCAATCTGCAAAAATGTGTTTGCTTTGCAGGCTTGCGATGCGGTGCGCTCTGTGTGTTGCATACGTTCAAATTATTCAACTTGTGCATTGTGACACTGTGTCGTTGTACAACCGGAAGTTGAAGTTCCCAATAGAACGAGTAGCACAACACGATAGTAACTGTCTTGCCTTGCGGAAGCAAATGTGCGTCAAATCCGCACTATGCGGACGCATACATCCGGTAAAAGGTAGTGTGCAATAAAATCTGACGTGTCCAGTGGACATCTCGACTAAAGGTGCAGATCCACTTGTCCGTGCTACACTTCTGTCACCTGGCATGTGGTGTCGGGACGCCACCTTCAATTTGGACGTTGATGGATGTTCCTCAAGTACAGCTGGGCTACACTGTAAAAAATATGACATGCTATCTACTTAAAAAAATATGGTAACAATATTACACGTATTATATTTGAGTAAATTATTTTTGTGAAATCTACCCCGAATAAATTAAGTAAAATTTCCTTAGTCTACGGCACATGATGAATTTAATATTCTTAGTGAAATGTGCTTTTTTAATTTAAGTTGTCTCACAAATAAATCAAGCAGAATTTACTCATTTGTATTAATGAAATTTACTTAATTATAACATTTACTGACCTTTTTCAGGTAAAGATAATAATGAATACATAATGCATTTTTTGTTATCAAACATGCTTTTATTCTGTATTTTTTTGCACAAATAAAACAAATCTTTATTAAAATGTAAGACAGCAGAAAATACACATTCTACAGTTTCGTAACTCTTAAGGTGTTGAACTGTAATGATTGCTCAAGATGTAAAAAAAGAACAATGTTTATTTTCAATACAAGAATTACGGTTCAAGGAACAGGCAGAAATATCCAAGACAATGCAGAGGTCAGACCGTAATAGCTAATATGGCAAAGGTACAAATAGGGAAATCCACAGGCAGAATACTCCAAAAAACAATGCAGAGGTCAGACCGTAATAGCTAATATGGCAAAGGTACAAAAAGAGGGAAATCCACAGGCAGAATACTCCAAAAACAGGCAGAGGTCAGACCGGAATAGCATGTATGGCAACAGTACATCTA
>JACXGM010034334.1:0-12009 GCA_016801145.1 Umbra pygmaea | reverse complement strand
GAGGGACAGAAGACGGTGCTCGAATTGTTCCTTTTTAGGAAGGACGTTTTTGCTGTTTTTGCAAGAGTTTAATCTACTAGTTAGCTCCGCCATAGGTGCTTAGCGAAAAACCACTGGTGATAGGTCGTAGTTATATCCAATTGCGTACAGTGAGATTTTCAAATGCATACTTGGTGCCGCCCCTCGAGCTGGGTCATTTCATTACTAGATCCCAGACCCATTTCTCCTCCGGATTTGGGTCTGGATTTTTCCAGGCTAGCCGCATACTGGATGTTTTTCCCTTTTCACACCATTCTTTGTAAACCCTAGAAATGGTTGTGCGTGAAAATCCCAGTAACTGAGCAGATTGTGAAATACTCAGATCGGCCCGTCTGACACCAACAAACATGCCATGCTCAAAATTGCTTAAATCACCTTTCCCATTCTGACATTCAGTTTGGAGTTCAGGAGATTGTCTTGACCACGACCACACCCCTAAATGCATTGAAGCAACTGCCATGTGATTGGTTAAGTAGATCATTGGATTAATGAGAAATTGAACGGGTGTTCCTAATAATCCTTTAGGTGAGTGTATATACCTGATTGGATTAGTGACAGACAACTAGGTGACATCCTGTCCTATACAAAGACAAGCTGGTCCAATGTATTTCCATTTGAATACTGTAAGAAAATAGTATTTGCCTTAAACCTGTGGAAGATCATTGGACCTGTTCAACATTTTAATGTCTGTATAACAAACCACTTTCTATACTGTACATAACAATATGACAGTCCCATAATGTTGACTTTTATTTCGCTTGCTGATGTCTTCCCCAAGGGCCATGGACGGTGTGTTCTAGTGGGGTGTTTGACCCCCCTTACTTCCAAGTCCATCAATACTCACTTAAAAAGTTCTCAGTCGGGTGTGGGAGAATGCCATTCCTTAGACAGCTGTGGAAACTGCCTTAATCGGTCCTGTAAATATTTTAAATCCACAACATCTCCAGTGCATCTCTTGTCCAGGGTCCAACGTTAACTTTTTTTCTCACTGGCCCAGTGGTCTAAAATTTACTGGCCTGGACTGATTTATTACTGGCCCAAATTAAATTTGGAAAAAATAAATAAAAACATGTTTCTTTATATAAATGCAGGTTTTTACCTTTTTTTGTAACCAAAAACTAAATCCATTAATGCATTTTCCCCTCTTGACAACATGGAAGGTGAGATGTAAAAAATAATTTGGAAAAAATAAATAAAAACATGTTTCTTTATATAAATGCAGGTTTTTACCTTTTTTTGTAACCAAAAACTACATCCATTAATGCATTTTCCCCTCTTGACAACATGAAAGGTGAGATGTAAAAAATAATTTTTAGTTAATTATTGCCGTAAGACACATGTACAGAGATGAACGTTGTGCATTCCAAACTAAGTGTGGTTGAGTTCACAAGAAATTCCTGATTAAGAACAAAATGACAAGTAACAGGAGTTCATTAGTAACCAGTGATCTATAATAAGAATAGAAAATGATTAATTATGGTAACTAGTTAGTTATAAACTCAGATTACCTGGTCATTTAGGCTGTATTTAGGAATTTCCCAAAATCCCAGACACAATTAGTTGGAAAAGCACAAAAAAAAAAAAAATTATTTTGTGATTTTTCCAGATTTTCTCCCCTTCCCAATTCCCTCTTTAATTCTGCCTTGACGGCAGCTCCACAACTCCTTGTACAGATCTGTGGGATGACGAGGGGTGTGCACATGGTTCACCCAACCACATGTCGCCCAAGCCGCCAATTTACTTTCGCACTGTTGCTGTTCACCCAACACAGAAGCCTTGAATTGGATCATGCACGGGATGATTACGTTTACTGACTATACTTCCACGATTGAATTTATAGGTGCTCAATTTGAACACAAGGAGTCACTGGAAAGCAATAATCTGATTTATCTAACCCAAATCCAGGGCAGCACTATGCTAATATTGCACTGCCTCATGCAGGAGGCCCGGGAAAAGTCAGAGAACCCATGGTCAGGCTCGAACCCATGACCATCATTAAGTAGACTGTCCTGCAACGCAGCGACTTACCCCACTACGCCACGCGGACCCCAACTAAAATTTTATATATCTAATGGTTTTGAAATGATAAGGGAAATAAAAAATTATCTTGGGGCCTTTAAACTATGTAGAATAATATACAAGTGTATCAAAATTATTTAAACAACTTTTTCATGTAATTGAAAGGATTTAGTAGTATTATATATTACAACCTTATTTAAGATTATTTTAATTTAGCAACATAGAATAGGCTTATTCAGGCAACATATTATTTCCATCATGAGCACATTCAGATCACCTTGTCCAACCACCAAAGACTTGTTGTCCAGAGTTATATTGTAAAAAACTAAAATGACTAAAATGCTGCCAAAATTAGCACTGTTACATTTAATGATATCAGTTTGCAAGATAACTGCATCTGAATTGTATATATGCTAATAATACAACATTTTTTCTTAACTGTCATGATAAATAACTTTTCATCTTGTTTACATCTACATCCCTATTGCCAGGTGTTTTCTATGGCCAAACATTGTAGTTGTGTCCATCCATTCAAGTTTGTGGCTTAGCTATCTACAGTCAGATCCCAGGAGGCGAGAGTTCCTCAGTCCCTGGGTAATTGCTTCCCCTGTGTGGTCTTTCAAAAATAGACTGAATATATTTATCTGTTTTGCACCTTCGAGTCCGCCTCATTAAAGTGTATGTTTAAAGCCAATTCAATATTATATTCGTATCAGTTAACGATTAATAATGGGATAACAAGTAGCGGTTGTCGGTCGGGAAAATTACCCGAAATGAGCATCACTAATTTTGAGAGAGAATTCTTGCAATTGACTTATTTTTGTTAATGTTTTTTTTTATTTAGATTCAAAGCAAAAAAATTATTTAAAAAATACTTAGAGAGAGAGAGAGAGAACTCAATGTTTTAAGAAATTGCAAAAGCTGAATCATCGTTCAAAGTAATCATTGGAAAAATAAATGATTAGTCGACTAATCGTTTTAATGATCATTAGATTAGTCGATTATCAAAATAATTGTTTGTTGCAGCCCTTGTTCTGACTTTCCCCAGGCCTCCTGCATGAGGCAGCTGGAATTTCGGTTAGATAAATCTGATTATCTATCCTACCACGTGGCTCTTCAGCGACTTCTTACGTTCAGATTGGTCCCCTGTAATTTCAATTGCGGAAGTATAGACTGGTCCAAAATTCTTCCGGATGAACATTGCGAAAAGAATTGGCGGCTCGGGTGACATGTGCGCACACCTCGTCATCCCACAGATCTGTACAAGGAGTTACGGAGCTGCCGACAAGGCAGGATTAGAGAGAGAACTGGGAAGGGAGGAAAATCTGAAAAAAATAACAAAGAAAAAATGTCAACTTATCCTGAAAATATATTTTGTTCATATTGCCCAATCCTACACTCTACAAACTGCTGGGTTAAAAAATAACCCAACCTTAACCCCACCGCTGGGTCACTATTGGACAGAACATGCGCTGGGTTGGTTTGACCCAAGTGCTGGGTTTTACCATTTAACCCATATTTCTGGGTCATTAATTTGACCCAACCAGTGGGTGAAATTAACCCTCTTGCTGGGTTAAGTCTTACTCATGTGCTGGGTTATTTCCTCTCTCATTGCCTATGATAGCTAAAATTAGTAACAAATACTTTTTTTATAGTACAAATGTAAAATAAATATTGTCTCTGTAATACAATAAACCTGAGGCCACTATATGTGATTTCAATCTCGTTTAATTGTTTCCTTTAAACATTTTTAATACATTTTTTATACTTTTTTAATACAAGTGTTGAATACAATTGTAGAATTTATTTTACAAATGTAAATCTGTCCATATATTCAGACATTAAAAGTCAGTAAAGAAACTAATTGAACTCATACTACTACAATTTAATTTAAGGTCTTTCAGAGGCTAGGCGAGGGTCCTTAGCATTCGGAGACTTAGGTTGACAAATTATTAGGGATGCACCGAATGAAAATTCTTAGCTGAAACTGAAAACCGAAAGAGGACACCAAGGCTGAAGACCGAAACACAGAAAGAAATTATGACGTCACACGTGACATCCAGTAACTGTGAGGCGACCTGGGAAAACACTTGACTTTCTGGGCTAAATACATGTTTGGAAACTACAAACTCTTTTGAAAACAAATCTGTTTGAATCACTCATATCTTTATCACAACTGAAGTCACATAATTTTAAAGTTGACATGAGTCAAAAAGTGATAGGGAGAACTGCATTCAAAGATTCCATTCTGTTTCATTCTAATTCTATTATGATGCATGAGGGAAGCACCTATACTCAGCTCGATTGTATCAAACAGATTATCTATCTATGAACGATTTTTTTAAACATTACCTTCAGGTATTGGTTGGATTCAATGACAACTATTATAACAAATTATTATGCTAAAAAATAATATATTTATGTTAATCTCATTGCGATTACCGACGGTTAGCAAAAGGTGATAAAATACTTTTTCAGTTTCAAGACAGGATATCTAGCTCATCCTGTAATAATTGTTCTCATTCCAATTACAAATGTATAACCTAAAACTTGAATGTATTATGTTAGTAGACTAATTCAGCAAGTTTAGTATAGTTGTGTGATATTGTACATGTTTTATCCTCTACATTGGAGATATGGAGAGCATCGCCAATGTGATATTGGCTGTCAATTGATTCGTACAGCAAATTACTACTTGTGTTGTAGGGCTGTCAATCTTCCTATATAATACTATTCAAGTTTAATTTCATTTCTTATTTTATTTAATATTTGAATATTAAATGCTTAAATTCATCCTATTATTAATATTTACATTACACAGGCTTATGGATCGCCAATGCCACTATCAGCATTTGGTCGTTGTTACACGTTCTGTCCACTAGAGGGACTTCTTACATTACAATACAAACATTTGTAAACCGGCGATCGCAGCTGGTAAGACCCGTGACGAGGAGAGAGGGAGAAAAGTTGCCTGTTTTAGCCGTTTTGTGATGAAACCGCGTAGATATATGTATTAAGGGAATGTGTACGATTGTGATATGATTCAAAAACTATATACAACCAAATATGACCTATTTCCTTCATCATTATATTTAACAGGGAAACCAATATGCTCCCATACAGGGGATTTAAATGACGCGGGGCGTTCAAGCTCCTCCGTTCCTCCGCTCGCCATGTCCATGCTGTGAGCGGACTGAACATGCGCACAACTTTTTTTTCAGAAATCAATCCGCGGATCACGTGTGTGCCGAACCAAAGATATTGATCCAAACGGATCACGGATCAATGACGATCCGTTGCACCACTAGTGTGAATACACACACTGTAATGCAAGTGTTGTACACATCTTTGTTATTTAGATAACCGTTCTGCTGTCGGTGTTATGGCGCGCACGATATCTGCCTTTCCCCTCATTGGAATGACTAAGTGTGCACCTGTGCAAACCAGGGTGATCAGATGAGAATGGATAAATTCAAGGCACCTTACAGCAATGAGGCTACAGGCAGTGATTTTAACTGCTTGGATTATCAATAGAATGTCCCGAATATTTACGAATGTTTGGTGGCCACCCTACTACAGACAAATACAGCTGTATTTTACCAGCTACGTGACCGCAGTAGTTATAGCGTTTTACTGGTGAGGAGATAATTATGGCCTGTTAACTCTTCCTAAATACATGGGCCCGCTCATGTATTCCCCTTCACACCTGATTCAAAACAATGGCTTATTAGCAGGTTTCTGCAGAGCTTGATGTAATAAGATTAATTGTAATAACTTTTAAGATGTATGAAATATATAAAATATGTAAACAAATAAATGATGTAATATCATTATGATTTCATAGATCTAGTTTTAGTCAAACTGGAAAGCTTAAACGACTGCGTGTCTACGAGCGAATTGTGATATTCACTGTTAATTGTACCATGTCCACAAGCTAGTCAAGGCCACACCCCCACCTCCACCTTACCCTGCCTCGTTACTCATTAGGATTTAAAGCTACAGACACAGAACCGGCACGCCCTAAGGAAAGCTCATTGTGGGACTGGCTTGTAGTGGCTGTAATTCTGCACCAAGGCTGAATTTCAGAAAGAGTCATCAGATACAGTATTAGGGGACCACTAAGGCCAATATAAAATAATCCAAAATGAGCATGTCATGGGACCTTTAAGGGTGTAACCTATACAAAACATAGTGTCAATTTTGATAGGGAACACATTTTCGTTATATTGCCAACAATAAGTGAACGCATGCAACGGGTTCCTTTTTGCAATCTGCCACACAATTATACAATCTATGCTTCAGACAAGCACGTGCAGGTCGCGGTTTCTGTTTGCGTCATCACAACATTTTGGCCATATTGTTTCGGCGAGAAGTCTTTTGGGCCATTTTCGGCCGATAATTTTCAGTGGCCGAATATTCGGTGCATCCACCAGAGGAGATCAGATGTGCTCCAACAGTATTCACCTTTAAATCCAAACTCAAAATCTGCTTAGCCAAGCTTTTACTGAATGAACACTGTGCTAAGTCCGAACCGATTGCACTATATTTTATATGGTTCGTTCAGTCTCTTTTATTTGTTAAACTGTACTATTTTTCTAACTGTTTTACTTTTATTTTAATTGCTTTAATTTTAACCGTTTTAAATGTTTATGTTTTCCTGTTTATGTAAAGCACCTTGAATTGCCATTGTGTATGAAATGTGCTGTATAAATAAACTTGCCTTGCCCTACAAATTAACAAAAGCAGAAGGAAAGAAATAAAGCATAAAGTTTTATCATACATATTTGTATAATATTTATGAAGTTTATGAATCGCGATATATTGGATGATACATAAAGGCTAATATTGTAATTAAATGTAATATTTAGGTTGACAACACTAAAGTGATTAGCCAAATAATTACATTGCTAATGCTAATCATTAGGCCTATATCTCTCTTTACCAGTTGTCAACTTGTGTTTGTCCTCTTGATAATAAATTGTTAAACTTGGTACATTTAGCAGCTTCCTCCAAGGTCTTTCTTTTTTTCAACCTGGCTTTTTCAGCCCCTCCTGGACTTTTCCTCCCATCCATTCTCCCTAATGCATATTGTTATGGTAGGGCAGGCTACCGATAGCTGGGCCGATCTGAGAACTTTTTGGAAAAGACGGGCTATAGACCCAACCAACTACATTTAGGAGGGGAGAACTCCCTCACATGGTACAACCCATGCAGAGGCTGTAGTGACAGAGTGAGGAATGTGTGTAGCCTACTTTAAGAGAAGATTGACTAACGTGACAACTGTCCCAAAACAAATTCCTCGAGCGGCCCATAAGTGAAGCACAAAAGGCCAATTACCCACCCTGGGCCTGCCTATGGCGAATACTGATGAAGACAACATATGTGCTGGAACAAACTGCACCAAATTGGAAATTATGCACTGGAAATGTTTTAGAATTAATGTTTCTAAACAGAGGTTGACCTGAGCGCTACATGGTACGAAGTGAAACATGACAATCCTGAGCTTAACTGTTGGCAAGGTGTTGCTTTTTTGAAATGCTGCACTTTTATTGTCTTTAAATGTACTTTCTTTTGGTTTGGCCACAGTTCCATTTAACGTCTGTTTTGATGACAATGTTTCTAACAGCTGGAATTTACAGCTGGAGATGTTCATTTATAAACTTGTATTATTTTTTTATTGTAAATAATGTACATTTTCTCATTCTCAGACATCTGCGTAGAGGAGTCTATGATAGTTGAAATGCAGCAGAACAACCATAACAGTTTGACAAAAGTAGGAATGCTGTTACACATTAGTTGTTGAAGGGGATTAACCTAATTTATTTCTGAGTCAAACAATATTTCTGGGCATTAACAATCATAATTCTAAGAAATCAAGTATGGTCCATGAGGCTGCCAAACATTTGACTTGTTTACAAATAAAGGTCAGATCAACTTCTGTTCACAGAAGAATTTTATGTACTATAAATGTATTATAGATTTTTATTTGACAGACTGAAATATGGTATTAGGATCAATGAATTTGAGAACTATATTTTGACTGCTGTACTCTGGCTTTATTGAGTTCACAGGGAATGTATGTCCAATCCTTCTCTACCCTTCTGGACACACAGGCCTCTTCCAGTAACACCTTATCTCTGGGTCTGAAGTGGTGGTAAAATATGAGGAGACAATGGAATCTGAAGAGGGTGTCTGTGTGGATGGTCGACTGCAAAAAAAAGACATGGGTGGGTAAATTCAATTCAATACGATCACTAAACTGTCTCAAACGAGAGTTGTTATTTGTTAGTTGGTGTAGTAGTCTGGCTACAGGGGGTTCGAGGCTTGGCTGACTGTCTGTGCTCTTCCTCTCTGTCTCCACGGCTTCTACCTCCTCCTGTCCAGTATATAAAAATATATAAAAAGAATCCCCCCAAAACCAATCTTAAGAATATGAGAGTTGTTAATACTAGTGTTGATGAAAACAAGTAATACAATTTCACATTTTCATTCACTAATGACAATAGACCTTTTAACCTGAAGTCAGAACCACCATTGTTTGTCTTTGTTTCACAGTGCACAGATTTAACTGCCACCTTCTCAGTGGGAGGGGCTTATCATCCAGAGAGGCTGAAAAACATGAAAATGAAAATAACAGCATCTCTAAAACCAAAAACCTCAAGAAACATCCGGAAATACACACAGGAGAGAAACGTTACCACTGCTTAGACTGTGGTAGCAGTTTTAGAACTTCAAGTGAATTAAAGGTTCATCAACGAATACACACTGGAGAGAAGCCTTATGGCTGTGATCAGTGTGGAAAGAAATTTGCTCAGTCCAGGTACCTGGTGCAGCATAATAGAGTACACACTGGAGAGAAGCCTTATAGTTGTGATGAGTGTGGAAAAAAATTTGCCCAATCAGCCCACTTAATTATACATCAGAGAATACACACAGGAGAGAAACGTCACCACTGCTTAGACTGTGGTAGCAGATTTAAAACTTCATATGAACTAAAGGTTCATCAGCGAATACACACTGGAGAGAAGCCTTTTGGTTGTGATCAGTGTGGAATGGGATTCACCATATCAGGACACCTAGTTACACATCAGAGAATACACACAGGAGAGAGACCCTACCACTGCTTTGACTGTGGTAGCGGTTATAGAACTTCAAGTGAATTAAAGATTCATCAGAGAATACACACAGGAGAGAAACCTTACCACTGCTTAGACTGTGGTAGCAGTTTTAAAACTTCAAATGAATTCAAGGTTCATCAGCGAATACACACTGGAGAGAAGCCTTATGGTTGTGGTCAGTGTGAAAAGAGATTTGCTCGATTAAACCAACTACTTACACATCAGAGAAAACACACAGGAGAGAGACCCTACCACTGCTTTGACTGTGATAGCGGTTATAGAACTTCAAGTGAATTAAAGGTTCATCAGAGAATACACACAGGAGAGAAACCTTACCACTGCTTAGACTGTGATAGCGGTTATAGAACTTCAAGTGAATTAAAGGTTCATCAGCAAATACACACTGGAGAGAAGCCTTATGGTTGTGGTCAATGTGGAAAGAAATTTGCTCAGTCCAGGTACCTGGTTCGGCATAATAGAGTACACACTGGAGAGAAGCCTTTTGGTTGTGATCAGTGTGGAATGAGATTCACCAAATCAGGACACCTAGTTACACATCAGAGAATACACACAGGAGAGTGACCCTACCACTGCTTTGACTGTGGTAGCGGTTATAGAACTTCAAGTGAATTAAAGGTTCATCAGCAAATACACACTGGAGAGAAGCCTTATGGTTGTGGTCAGTGTGGAAAGACGCTTAGAAAATCTGTCTAAACAGAGAAGGAAACACCACAATAGAGGATTATCCTACCTCTTTGTTAAAACTGTTTAGTAGAAGTTATTTAGGTGAGTTTTCCCATTTCATGATTCCTTATGTGGCTTTTGCCAGCTAACCCATTCACTTTTTTATCAACCTCCACCAATGAAATGGAAGTGCTGACAGTGATGTCACTACAATGAAATCTGTAGTATATTATTTTTGATGAGGATCAATACAATTAATATTGTTGGCAATTCTGAAGTGAACTAGTCATTAATCCTTTTACTCACTGAATCATGTAATTAATAGTTTTTTCCCCATTGCTCATTTTTATTATATCCTGATATTATATTTTTTACTTTGGTAGTGGTAAAGCAGTTCCTTGGAGAGAATAGTGTATGCTGATGTTTTGGTCTTTGTGCCCAATTAACACCTAGCCATCCAGATAAGGGGAGATCCTAACCAATTAGTGACCTAATCAGTAATTTGGATACAAACTTAAAACTGATTTCTATACATTTGACCTACAATCGTATGCAGTAGTTTAGGCACCCTTGATCATTTTCACTTATAAATAATTGAGTGTTTGGATCCTTTTGATCCAATCAAATAACTGAAGGACATGGTAATATTTCAAAGTAAAATGAGGTATATTGGATAAAGAAAATGTATGCAATACACATACTATTGAACAGTCTTTGTTTTGAGGTAAATTGAGAGTTGTTTTGAGGCCTCCATGTTGCCACTCTTCAGAGAAGATTTAAAGAGAACAAGAACTTGCAATTGGCCACTTTAAATACCTTTTCTCATGATTGGATGCACCTGTCTATGAAGTTCAAGGCTTAATGAGCTCACCAAACAAATTGTGTGTTACAATTAATCAGTGCTAGGTAGTTACAGGCATTAAAATCAACAAAATGACAAGGGTGCCCAAATATATGCTCATTTCTAAATTTGTTTTGATGCATATTGCACATTTTCTGTTAATCCAATGAACCGCACTTCACTACCGAAATAATATTACTGTGTCTTTCAGTTATTTACTAGATCAAGATGAAATTGCTGATCCAAACACCCAATTATTTATAAATGAAAATCAGGGAAATATTCAGGAGTGCCTAAACGTTTGCATACGATTGTATGTCGTATCCAATATTCTGTGTTCATAAATACCGATTTTACTTTCTTTATGTATATTTAAATGAAAGCTATACAATACATTAATGAATTTGAGGTGATAACAATTTGTTTATTTGTGTACAGTATGTAATTGAGCTGAATTGTTTAAATAATTGAAATAAAAGGAAAGTGGTATTATACATGTTAGCTTCTACATTTATTTGTGTAATTATAGGTTCATCAACACATTTTCTCTTACTATATATCTATCAGTTATTTTACTGTCATAGTTATTATACTTTTCCTATGTGTGGCAGCAGTTAGCAGGTTCCTAATTGCTTACAATTGGTATGCTAATCTATGAAACTCCAGCAGTGGTTTCACTGCAGTACGGTTCTTTATTTGAAATGAATTATTTTTACCAATCTGACAGGTATATATGTATTTCTCTGTGTTTTGGTGTATGTACGTGCATGTGGGGACATCATTGGAGTTACCAAGTTTTCGATGGTACCATGTGATTACCATTAAAGATTGTGATGGCATGGATGAACAGTGCAGGTGGTGTGCAGAGGGGGGAAACCTGATATGCTTTTGCCCAAACGCCTTTTGTAAGAAATGCATTTTACGGAACCTCGGTCAAAAGGAGCTCTCTGTCATTGTCCTGGACAACTTGGAATGTTTTGTGGCCAGACAACCGCAAAAGGGGTAGAGGGGAGGGCAAATCTGGACATTCTGAATCTCATCCCAGGCATTCTCATAGCGTTCCTGTGGGTCATTGGAATCATAGCGAAATGGATAATAATGTCAATGTTTAACGAGATTTTGGATGACGACATAGGCAAGATCCAATCACTGAATAGATGTACTTGTTTAAGAATATTCTCAGATAAATTCACATTCAATGGTGACATTCATAAGAGGAGTTGACATTCAACAAACATTTGACAAAGAATTTCAAGAGAATTTATTATGATATACACATTGCAAATTAAAGATCAAAAAAGGTTTCCA
>JACXGM010034333.1:0-11895 GCA_016801145.1 Umbra pygmaea | reverse complement strand
GAGTGTACCCCAGTATATTGACTGTGCCTCAGTATATTGAGTGTACCCCAGTATATTGACTGTGCCTCAGTATATTGACTGTGCCTCAGTATATTGACTGTGCCTCAGTATATTGAGTGTACTTCAGTAAATTTTATGTACCTCAGTATATTAAGTGTACCTCAGTATATTGAGTGTACCCCAGTATATTGACTGTGCCTCAGTATATTGAGTGTACCTCAGTACATTTTATGTACCTCAGTATATTAAGTGTACCTCAGTATATTGAGTGTACCCCAGTATATTGAGTGTACCCCAGTATATTGACTGTGCCTCAGTAAATTGACTGTGCCTCAGTATATTGAGTGTAACTCAGTATATTGAGTGTAACTCAGTATTTTGAGTGTATCACAGTATATTTTGTGTACCTCAGTATATTAAGTGTATCACAGAATATTTTGTGTATCTCAATATATTGAGTGTGCTTCAGCATATTGAGTGTGCCTCAGTATATAGAGTGTACCTCAGTATATTGAGTGTACCCCAGTATATTGAGTGTACCCCAGTATATTGACTGTGCCTCAGTATATTGACTGTGCCTCAGTATATTGAGTGTAACTCAGTATATTGAGTGTAACTCAGTATTTTGAGTGTATCACAGAATATTTTGTGTATCTCAATATATTGAGTGTGCTTCAGCATATTGAGTGTGCCTCAGCATATTGAGTGTGCCTCAGCCTATTGAGTGAGCCTCTCTATATTGAGTGTGCCTCAGTATATTTTGTGTACCTTAGCATATGGATTACCCCTAAAAATATTGAGTGTGACTAAGTATATTTTATGTACCTCAGTATATTGAGTGTACCTCAGTATATTTTATGTACCTCAGTATATTTTATGTACCTCAGTATATGTAGTGTACCTCAGTATATTTTATGTACCTCAGTATATTGAGTGTACCTCAGTATATTGAGTGTACCTCAGTACATTTTATGTACCTCAGTATATTACGTGTACCTCAGTATATTGAGTGTACCTTAGTATATTTTATGTACCTTAGTATATTGACTGTGCCTCAGTATATTGACTGTACCTCAGTATATTGACTGTGCCTCAGTATATTGAGTGTACCTCAGTATATTTTATGTACCTCAGTATATTGAGTGTACCTCAGTATATTTTATGTACCTCAGTATATTTTATGTACCTCAGTATATTGAGTGTACCTCAGTATATTTTATGTACCTCAGTATATTGAGTGTACCTCAGTATATTTTATGTACCTCAGTATATTGAGTGTACCTCAGTATATTGAATGTACCTCAGTATATTGAGTGTACCTCAGAATATTTTATGTACCTCAGTATATTGAGTGTACATTGAGTGTACCTCAGAATATTTTATGTACCTCAGTATATTGAGTGTACCTCAGAATATTTTTATGTACCTCAGAATATTTTATGTTACCTCAGTATACCTCAGTATATTGAGTGTACCTCAATATATTGAGTGTACCTGAGAATATTTTATGTACCTCAGTATATTGACTGTACCTCAGTATATTGAGTGTACCTCAGAATATTTTTTGTACCTCAGAATATTTTATGTGGCTCAGAATATTGAGTGTACCTCAGTTTATTGAGTGTACCTCAGTATATTGAGTGTACCTCAGTATATTTTATGTTACCTCAGTATACCTCAGTATATTGAGTGTACCTCAATATATTGAGTGTACCTGAGAACATTTTATGTACCTCAGTATTTTGACTGTACCTCAGTATATTGAGTGTACCTCAGAATATTTTATGTACCTCAGATTATTTTATGTGGCTCAGAATATTGAGTGTACCTCAGTTTATTGAGTGTACCTCTGTATATTGAGTGTACCTCAGTATATTTTATGTACCTCAGAATATTTTAGGTTACCTCAGTATACCTCTGTATATTGAGTGTACTTCAATATATTGAGTGTACCTCAATATAATGAGTGTACCTCAATATATTGAGTGTACCTCAGAATATTTTATGTACCTCAGAATATTTTAGGTTACCTCAGTATACCTCTGTATATTGAGTGTACTTCAATATATTGAGTGTACCTCAATATAATGAGTGTACCTCAATATATTGAGTGTACCTGAGAATATTTTATGTACCTCAGTATATTGACTGTACCTCAGACTACTCTCCAGTAACTCATGGGGGTCTTCATTTGTGAATCTCAACTTTTTGCATTGATATTTTTGGGGGCTGAATCCAAAGTTTCACCTGGTTTTAATAAACGTAACCATTCAAACAGGTTTATGGAAACATTTGTAGTGCAACATAATTATTCATAACAATTCTGATACTTAATTCTAAATGTGTTTAAGTTGCACATTTTGATGGAGCCATGCTAATGTGACAAACACATTTCTCTATAACTAAGAAAAAATAAGGTAATTTGTATGTTGGAATACACATCAGAGGAATAGTATAAATAAATAAGTATGGGTACACTTCCACATAAATCGAGTTGATCTACATATAGGAGGTGTACTTTACTACCCATACAAAAGCAATGCCACATTCTCACATTATTCTAGAGTGACCCATTGTACATTCAAGTAGGTGATATTAAATGCAAGTAATCCTGAATGTCCAAATTCAAGTATATCTTTCAGTTAAACTTACTGTATAAGAAGATATCCTATTTCGTCCTCTACACCGTCTTCAGGGAAAGACTACCGGAATGGAACCGTTAGCCAATTAACTCCCATCTCGATCTTTTATTAAGTTGACTGTCATCCTATCTTTTATGGACATTAAGCTTCGTTTTACTACAAATATCTTGCAGATTACTCGTTGCAGGAACGCATAACACCGTCTAAATAGACACAGCTTATTCCACCAGAATTAGGTATTATAGCCTACCACCGTTTATTTAAATCCATCTTTTGTAATACGATGCCGACGTATCGTGTAGGCAGCCGGTTTTCTTATTCAGAACTAGCGAACTGTGTCTGACTTTGGCATGATGTGGTCTGCATCGCCTATTCGCCTTGGAGAATTGTCCTCGTCGATTTCAATAGGGGAGTGTCTGAGCTCGATCCTCTCTCTCTAACCTACCGAGGCAGCAGGAACCAATTGACCCTTTCAACTCTGAAGAGAAATAAAAGATGACTTGAATAATTCATCAACACGCACCCATAACAAAAAGCTCTCTCTTTAAAATATTAGAAATATAAATATTGAAAACACAATTTCACTTTCAAAACTAAAAAAACAATTGCCTTGGCATTAAAGTTTTTTATGTGGTTTGTAATGTGATGATTTTTCTTTTTACTTTAGCCAGGATCCACCTAAATGTTTCTGATTTGATTCATCCAATAATAATAGGTGTGAAAATGATTTTTTATACCATAATTAATATTAGGCAACCTGGATTCTAAATTAAAAAATCACATTATGCTTAATGAAATATGATTCACTTTTAAATAATATATTTCACCAAAAAACTGTCATCGGCCACTTCATTAGGTACACCTGTTCAACTGTTTGTTAACGCAAATATCTATCAGCCAATCACGTGGTAGCAAGTCAATGCATTTATAAAAGGCATGTAGACATGGTCAAGATGATCTGCTGAAGTTCAAAACGAGGTCCAAAATGGGGAAGAGACTGTAGGTGATGTAATTGACTTTGAACATGGCATGATTGTTGGTGCCAGGTGGGCTAGTTAGAGTGTTTCAGAAAGTGACTCAACAGGAAACCGAGGCCCACGAAAATAGGACAATAGAAGTTTGGAAATACGTTACTTGGTGTGATGAGTCTCGATTTCTGCTGCAACATTCTGATGGTTGACAGCATCTCAGACTGGTTTCCTGAACATGACGATGAGTTCGCTGTACTCAGATGGCCTCCACATTCACCAGATCTCAATCCAATTGAGCACCTTTGGGTGGAACAGGAGATTAGCATCATGGTCCATCACCTTGTTGATCATTGCATCATTACCTTGTTTAGTCTATGCCATGGAGAATCAAGGTAGTTTTGAAGGCGAAAGTGGATCCAACCTGTTACTAGCCCGGTAACAGAACTTAATTACAGAACTGGACAGAACACAGGTTGATACAGTATGTCCATACTGATGTAATAAATCTACCAGTAAACATTTCAGAATACCCAGGAATTTTCATGTTTTTTGATAGAAATTTAGAACTTAATTCTCCAATAAATAATTTTCAAAACATAATTAAATATGGATAAAAAGGTTTCACCTTTCGGACACTGAACTAATGCCTGCTGAAATTGTGAAAACACTCTTTACCAGTATAAGTATAATATACAATATACTTGATAATGCAAACCTAGGTGGTCGACGCCATAAGCAATGGCCTTTAAATTGACCTTATAGGCTGGTTGCCTTGGTGTGTAACATGGGTGAGTGTGTATTATTTTAACCCCTTTTTCAGGGTTTTGTTCTCAGCCACATGGTAACACTCAATATGGGGAGTAGTCCACCATCTCCTTCCTTCCTGGACTCATTGCTTTCCTGACTGGCTCCATATTTCCACCAGGGATGCAAGGAACCCTCGATTGTTGCTCAATTTCATTACTTCATTTTTTCACTGACTGTATATCAGCAGGGTTTCAGATTGGTCTGCAGTAAGTGACTCAAGGTGAAACTCTTTCTGACTTTATCTTGCCATACTGTTTTTCATTTAAAGAAACTATAAATAAAGATTAGTTACAGTCTTAACACGAACAGTTTCCAATGACTCAGATAACTCTTCAATAATACAGTATATACACAGTTTCAGTTTTATTCGGAAACCTCCAGAAAGCATATAGAGTTTCCAGTTGTTATTAATAACTTTAGATTAACTATAAATCATAAATAGTCTAGCTGCCAATTTTTACATATTTATATGATTAAATATGCTTTTTTTTAAAAGCATACATGGGCTAACTTCCAATTATTCCCATGCCATTATTTTTGTACCTGCTCTTTAAGACTAAGTCAGTACGCTTAACAAACATTCTTAACAAATAACACCAAAGAGCCTTTTGTGAAGCTAATGGGTTCTATTCATTACTGTGTCAATCTGAATAATACTTTTTGTTTACACAACGTTTTCTTTAAAAGTTAATATCTTGAGAAACTCAGAGATACTTTTAAAATAAATGTGTCTTTATCTTTGGAAGGCAAAACAGGGATGCACAAGTGATTTCTTTTTGTCAACATAGCAAATAATCTGTAAAGTGTATCTAACATCAGTGTACTCATGAAGAAAGTTCTCTGAAAGTACTCATGAAGAAAGTTCTCTGAAAGTACTCATGTAGAAAGTTCTCTGAAAGTACTCATGAAGAAAGATATTTTACTGATTTGCAGAGTGTGAGACAAGCCCAGCCTTGCTTAAACATCTGGTGTGAGTTAACTGGTTTCTGCACTCATTCTGTGTTTATTGTCTTTAGCCTGCTGTCCGTTCGGAACGCCTCTCCAGACCTACAGTAAGATGTATCCCTAATTGTTCCCTATGTAGTTTACCACTTTTGACCAAAGCACTTTGGGCCTAATTCCCCTTTTCCCCACATCTGAACAGAGGTTAGTGCCCTGTGAAGAGGTTCAGAGAGAAGCGTTTCATATCAGGGTGTTTGTAATGGAATGTCTGTGCTCAAGCCAGGTCCATGTGCAGAAACTTAAACAGACTCAGAGCATGACATAGGAGCATCAGAGCCCAATGCAGTCCAGCTGTTCCCACAGAGCTGCGGCCTGGCCAGGTGTCAAAACATGGATGCCCCGTCCACATTCCTTTGAATCAGGGTCCCACCTCTGATGTCTCTGCCCGTTTCCTGACCTTGCCATGGGGCCTGAGACAGCCAGAGGCAACCTTTCTGGTGCTCAAGTTTATTTTTTAGGATGATGTAAGTGCAGAGAGCAGGAACACATCAGTCTGTAACATCAATTTATGGATCCTGAGTGACCCACTAAGCAATTCCACTGGAAGTTAATATTGTGTGTTAGTGGTCACTCCTATTATTCCCTCTATGGGGTCAGGTTTCCTAAAGACTCCAAGATGTCTAAAGGTTACAAGATGTATTGGTTAATCTTGATGTAATAATAATGATATAAACAAGAACCAAGCTGCTCTATAATTACACAACAACATAGCAGTGACTTTGGTAGGAAGGGAAAATATTGAGCAATTTGTAGAAAGTTTAACTTCTGATATTCGTTAACACTGAACATGCTGCTAAACTCATCTGGGTATTAGTTCAGAGTGTGTTGTCAGAAAGCCACAGAAACAAGTTGCTCAGATCCAATATTCAAAACAACAGACGGTGGAATGGAATTGATTTCCTTTCCTCCACACAAAGAAAGCTTCCTTTATTATTTACCAAAATATTTTTCTGATTTGAAGGAGTCATTTAAATAAATGAACCAAGACCTGCACATCAGGCCCCTACACCCTCTAAAGTGCTATGGGCTAAGTTAAACTAGTGCACTATACAGGGAACAATGGTACAATTTAGAATTCAGACAGAATGTTAAAGGACAATTCCAGAGTAAATAAAACATTTTAAATATAGTATTTAAAAACGATACCCTAGACTGATTAACTTCATATACAGTGCTGTTCCTGCGTTTTTTTACGAAAACAGCCGAGTATCATTCGGTTGCTTCTGTATCGGATTATACTTGAATTACCAAACGTCCAGAATTCAATGCAAACTTTGCTCCTGCGCACTGCGAGTCGCTTTGGTGGAGTCGAATTTAGCGTAAAGACCTTGGCTACTAGCTAGAAATTATACACCGCAATTTGAAACATTTACTATGAGTCACAATATCGTCCCAGAGCTCTAAATCCTACAACACTTCTTAACCATAATCTCCATTCATCCATCTTCATCCGCTTATCCGGGATGGGGTCGCGGGGGCAGCAGCTCCAGCAGGGGACCCCAAACGTTCTTTTCCCGAGCAACATTAACCAGCTCCGACTGGGGGATCCCGAGGCGTTCCCAGGCCAGGTTGGAGATATAATCTCGCCACCTAGTCCTGGGTCTTCCCCGAGGCATCCTTCCAGCTGGACGTGCCTGGAACACCTCCCTAGGGAGGCGCCCAGGGGGCATCCTTACCAGATGCCCAAACCACCTCAACTGGCTCCTTTCGACGCAAAGGAGCAGAGGCTCTACTCTGAGATCCTCACAATTTGCAAAAGATTATTTTAAATTTTACTTTCGTTCCTCCAAGCATTTACACAATCACCGATAGCTACATACAACCACCCTGGCATTAACTAGAACAGAGTTAGCAGTACTCTGTTAGGCATTTTTTATTATTGTATGTTAGTTCCTCCAAGTATTTACACAATCACTAATAGCTGCTTTGAAGCTAATGAGGCTACCTCCACCCCAGATAAGCCTGGGGCTGACTGGAAGGAAACCCCATAAAAACGTACTAGTTAGCCAGTTAGCCACTCAACCATTGCTCTAACTCATCTTTCGTTCATTATTTCTAAACAATTGCACCAAAAAGTATACATCCACCCTGGCATTAAATAGAACAGAGTTAGCAGTACTCTGTTAGACATTCTTTTATTATTGTATGTTAGTTCCTCCAAGTATTTACACAATCACTAATAGCTGCTTTAAAGCTAATGAGGCTTCCTCCACTCCAGATAGGCCTGGGCCTGGCTTGAACAAACCCCATAAAAGTGTACTACACTAGTTAGGGGGTTAGCCACTCAACCATTGCTCTAACTCATCTTTCGTTCGTTATTCCCAAACAATTGCACCAAAAAGTATACAACCACCCTGGCTTTAAATTGAACAGAGTTAGCAGTATTCTGTTCATTTTTATTCATTTTACGTTCTTTCCTTCAAGTATTCACATAATTACAAGATGCTACATTGGAGCTAATAACAGCTAACCCCAGCCAAGTAGATAATGGTAAATCAGCTCCTTACCTGTGATAATTTGGTCCTCCATCTGGCCTGGCTGTTTTTTCAAAAACACTTTGGTCCATTTGAGCATCGAACCTCAAATGATCTAACAAATAGATGTAATCATCTTCTTGGCAGGAGATGGTTAAAAGCAAAAACATTTCCTTGTCCCACTCTTAAAAGGTGCATACACTGCCACCCACTGTACCACAGTACTCCTATTCACGGACAGAGTACGCAGTTTTATGACCTCCTCCCCTGTAGTTTCATTCACTCGTCAGTGATGTCACTGGAGAACGAACTCAAAAATTTACGGAGGGCAGTTTAGGAAGTGCAGAACGCATTGAAAATGTTTTTTTTGTAGGATATTGTGAAAATGACCTGGAAAACGATTTTGAGGTGTTTTAGGGATGGAGTGTCCCTTTAGCGCACAATGATTGGTTTTCCTTTCCAGTGAAGAAATAGTAACTAGGTGAATGTATGTATCAGTATCATGGGAGCATGAAGAGAAGTATCTGTTATTTGCATCCATGATTACCAGAGCTGCTAATACCAGTGAGGTGCTTATCTAAGATATGCTCTTAAATACAAACAGTATACAGTTTTTCTCATACGTTTGCATCCCCTGGAAGAAATTGTGAAATGTCGGCATTGATATTGACAATATGACTGTTAATGCAAAAAAATCTGACTGTCATGTAAAGATAGTGATCAATTATCACAATTATCACATAGTTATTTGACTCCTTTGTTGCACTGAGCAGGCTAGATACTGCCATGGTGCAGAAAAGAACTGTCTGAAGACCTGTGTAATAAGGTACTGGAACTACATATTAGAAAATGATATAAAAAGATATCCAAAGTCTTGCAAATGCCAGTCAGTACTGTGCAATCACTTATTAAGAAGTGGGAGATTCGAGGATCTATTGATACTAAGCCAAGGTCAGGTAGACCAAGAAAAAAACACAGGTAACCTGGGGAGACATACAGGTTGCTTGGGAAAAAGATGGTGTGGTTGTTTCAAGAAGCACAATATGACAAGACTTGAACAAATATTAGCTGCATGGTCGAGTTGCCAGAAAGAAACTTCTGCTGTGCCAGTGCCACAAAAAAGCATGGTTACAATATGCCCGACAAAACCTTGACATGCCTCACAGCTTCTGGCACACTGTCATCTGGTACATTGTCAATTGGAGACCAATGTTTAGAGAGAGGTCAACAAAGGCCTATAGTGAAAAGAATACCATCCCCACTGCGAAGCATGGTGGTGGCTCACTGAGATTTTGGGGGTGTGTAAGCTCTAAAGGCATGGGAAACCTTGTGAAAATGAATGGCAAAATTAATGCAGTATGTTATTGGACAATACTGGCAGAAAATGTGCATTTTCCTGCAGGAAAGCTGCACATGGGACGCTCTTGGACTTTCCAGCATAAAATGACCCTAAGCACAAGGCCAAGTTGACCCTCCAGTGGTTACAGACGAAACAGGTTAAAGTTCTGGAATGGCCATCACAGTCTCCTGATCTTAATATTGTTGATTCTGTAAAAGTATTTCTTTAGGACATTAGAATGTAATAATTGGGTAGAGAGAGTGTGGTTTTCTCTAAGTCTGAGGCCTGTTGCTCACTGTATATTATGAGGCCTGGGAATGGGTCAGCACTCTCGTGTTGAAAGAGTAGTCTTGTTTGTTATGCCAGAGAGGGAGCGAGTAGCTTTAGACTGGGGTTAGGGTTAGGGTTATAGCTTATAGCTCTTTTAAATGTTTTTAGATGTTAGACTGGGGAGAGCTTATAGCTCTTTTAAATGTTTTTATATGTTAGACTGGGGTAAAAAACAGATCTTGTATAATGCACAGTGCCTTGTGAAAGTATTCGGCCCCCTTGAACATTTCAACCTTTTGCCACATTCAGGCTTCAAACATAAAGATATAAAACTGTAATTTTTTGTGAAGAAGCAACAACAAGTGGGACACAATCATGAAGTGGAACGAAATTTATTGGATATTTCAAACTTCTTTAACAAATAAAAAACGGACAAATTGGGCGAGCAAAATTATTCAGCCCCTTTACTTTCAGTGCAGCAAACTCTCTCCAGAAGCTCAGTGAGGATCTCTGAATGATCCAACGTTGACCTAAATGACTAATGATGATAAATAGAATCCACCTGTGTGTAATCAAGTCTCCCTATAAATGCACCTGCTCTGTGATAATCTCAGATGTCTGTTGAAAGCACAGAGAGCACCCTCTAAACTTTCAGCTCATACAAGAAGAAGACTGATCAGAGATGCAGCCAAGAGGCCCATGATCACTCTGGATGAACTGAATCTACAGATGAGGTGGGCCCGTCTGTCCATAGGACAACAATCAGTCGTATACTGCACAAATCTTGCCTTTATGGAAGAGTGGCAAGAAGAAAGACATTTCTGAAAGATATCCATAAAAGTGTTGTTTAAAGTTTGCCACGAGCCACCTGGGAGACACACCAAACATGTGGAAGAAGGTGCTCTGGTCAGATGAAACCAAAATCGAACTTTTTGGCAACAATGCAAAACGTTATGTTTGGCGTAAAAGCAACACATCACCCTGAACACACCATCCCCACTGTCAAACATGGCCGTGGCAGCATCATGGTTTGGCCTGCTTTTCTTCAGCAGGGACAGGAAAGATGGCTAAAATTGATGGGAAGATGGATGGAGCCAAATACAGGACCATTCTGGAGGAAAACCTGATGGAGTCTGCAAAAGACCTGAGACTGGGATGGAGATTTGTCTTCCAACCAGACAATGATCCAAAACATAAAGCAAAATCTACATTGGAATGGTTCACAAATAAACATATCCAGGTTTTAGAATGGCCAAGTCAAAGTCCAGACCTGAATCCAATCGAGAATCTGTGGAAAGAAGTGAAAACTGCTGTTCACCAACGCTCTAAATCCAACCTCACTGAGGTCGAGCTGTTTTGCAAGGAGGAATAGGCAAAGATTTCAGTCTCTTGATGTGCAAAACTGATAGAGACATACCCCAAGCAACTTACAGCTGTAATTGCAGCAAAGGTGGTGCTACAAAGTATTAACTTATACTGAATAATTTTGCACACCCAATTTTTCAGTTTTTTATTTGTTAAAAAAGTTTGAAATATCCAATAAACTTCCTTCCACTTCATGATTGTGTCCAACTTGTTGTTGATTCTTCACAAAAAATTACAGTTTCATATCTTTATGTTTGAAGCCTGAAATTTGGCAAAAGGTCGAAAAGTTCAAGGGGGCCGAATACTTTCGCAAGGCACTGTATATATATATATATATATATATATATATATATATATAAATATATATATTTATAAATATATATATATATATAATAATAACATCCAGGGTAAACATGGAGTACATATGTGTATGCTTCTCATATCAGGAAGATTAACAAATGTCTAGAGTAACCTGTGTTCTACTAAACATTCAGGGAAATAGCATGTGACCCAGGACGTCTGAGGAGATAGGGGTCTTCTGGAAGGTGCTAGATATGTCATCAACAGTCCCCAAGTCTTTATAAGTCAGCTCCTATTATTATTCGGGGCTTTCTCCGAAACACGTCTTTGTTACCTCGTCACTGATATCTCTGTTCCGGGGCGAGAAGTACTTTATGAAACATTCTACGATCAATCCGCTACCTGACTCAAGAAATCATTATTTCAACAGAGAACCTTTCCTGTAATTTAAACATAATTTACAATATCATCGAGTCACTCTGGGGAGATTTCAAATGTGCAATTCATGCAAGACGACCAAAGACTTTGCATGACCTGGAGGCATTTTGCCAAGATGAATGGGCATGTGTATCTACACATTACACAGGTAGTAAACGAGGACTGCTGGTCAGGGTAAATACACATTACACAGGTAGGAAATTAGGACTGCTGGTCAGGGTATATACACATTACACAGGTAGTAAATGAGGACTGCTGGTCAGGGTATATACACATTACACAGGTAG
>JACXGM010034332.1:0-12009 GCA_016801145.1 Umbra pygmaea | reverse complement strand
TACCTATATCTCCCCACCTTTCAAAACGAAGCGCCAGGCTCTGGTTGCGCGTGTCAACGCGCCACGTGATTTAACTAATATAGGCTATATATACGTAAAAAATTAAAAAAACTTCTTAACCGTTTAACTGATAGTATTAACCGGTCAAATGTTTTACTTTCGGTTAACGGTTAAACGGTCAATATGAGCATCCCTAATGAGAAGGTATGACCGCTTTTGGCAAAGTAAGCAAACCATTTAAATGACGAGCCATCAAGCTGCCAGTCTGTGCACATTCTAGTAGTGCTGGGCGGTATGTCCAAAAATGTACATATCACTGTATTTTTCAAAATTCTACCGGTTTCACAGTATATATTTTTTTCCATGCATAATCAGGGGTTCCCAGTATTTTCTACTGGTTGAGAGGAATTATTGGTTATTAACCAACTTTAGTTAGAAAAAAAAACTAACATTGTCCTAACTTGAGAAAGATAACAGAAAATATATTCACAATTTAGCATGAGGAAGGGCAGTGAAGCGTCAGTCTTAACAAGCATTAATGTTCAATACTGTAGTGATGGAAAACAATGTTTTGGGATGGATCGCACAGCTGAAATTGACTGATTAGGATTCGTTTGTAATGTAGTTAGTACCGTTTTAACAAACAACACATTGACTATTTCCAGGCATTTGATTGATAATCCATGTAGTTCGCTGCTAATGTAAATAATGTGCCCTGTATCTTCGATTGAACGAAACGGTCTTTCTCCAAAGAAATTACAGCTAAATCTTAATGCCATTAGAGAGTCAGAAAAACAATACATTTTAAATAACTTATATAAATCAGCATCTTGCGCCCTGGCTGTGCCTGCTGGCTACTAGGCGTAGCTCATTGAGAGCTTACGCCCGGCTGGTGCAACAGGTAGGCTATAAATATAAAGTCAGACGTAAAGGGCATTTTAGGTCGGAGGTACAGTTAGGACCTATATATCCAGCTGGTGCAACCGGCCCCTGAGCACTACTGTTTACCCTCCCCACGCCTTGCAGTCGCACCATGCGTGTTTAGAAGCGCAACATTGTAAAGGGTCTGAACTGAAACAGTGTTACGCAGCGTAGCATTCCGGACATTATGTATTTAAATACACCGGTATCGCGGTATATAAAAAATTTATATCATAACAAAAATAAACACCGGTATTCGGTGTGAACCGGTATACCGCCCAGCACTACATGTTAGCCTAATGTGATAAGCAGTACACACTGTCATATTATGCTAGCCAATACCAACAGGATTTATTTAATGAAATGGTATATACTGCTAATTGTTTGGAGATCGCACATTGAATGGTTACTTTGAGGGTGACCAGCGCAATACTTCATTTGAATATTCGGATTTGATTAGAAAGCATTGTCTTTGAATTATATTTGCAAATAAGTTATTTATTTTCATTATATTAAGTAAAGGAGCACTTCTAAATGCATCTTATTTTCTATTTTGCATGCAGCATTTTTACGTGCGCATGATAGACTGTGCATAATTAAGTCTTCAGTAGAATCACGACCAGCAGATCAAACAAACAACTGGATGGAAGTAACGCCAAGAATCCTGGCTCTCAAGTTGCTAAAAGGAATTGTTCAAAAGTAATATGAATTGCATAATACACCTGCGCTAATGCAACAAAACGAGATTGTGTATATTTACAGCACAATGAAAGTGGATCGTTGTTTTCGTTGGTTTGATGTACTGAGCGATGCGCAATCTAATACTGATCACAAAAAATATGTTTTAGTAAACAACACTGCAAGGACACAAAATTTTTTCCTAATAACACTCAGAAACAGACAAAGCTGATAAACTAACTAACAAACAAATTAGCTGAGTTGATTTGAGGTAAATCACCTGCTATTAGCGGAGTTGATTTGAGCAGCAATCACCTGCTATTACTGTACAGTAATCTGCCAGCAATTGTTAAGTAGGTAAGTTGCTCAGAAAAGCGCTTATGGCTTCCTTCAACAAAATACAAAATAGTAAAATTAGCATGACTCTCGCAAATGTTTTAAGACCTTGGAAAATCAGATTTCAGATTTTAAGACAATTTTATGCCTTAAATTCTGGAAAATAAAATTAAGACTATGTAAGACTTTTTAAGGACCCGCGGGTACCCTGGTTTGAGTGTCTTTGGAGTCTGGTTTTAAGCACAATCCATGCAGAAAAATGTAGATTTTTCATTTTAGCTATAGTAATAGAAAAGTTGTATCGGTATCGGCAAATTTTTTCCACTCAAAATCGGTATCTGTATCAGATTCAAAAATCTCACATGGTCGGGCTCTAGTTGCCACTAACAACAAATTTTCTAACAACTAATCCTTTGACAAATGTTTTGATTGGTCAAGTAATCTAAATGACTAATTAAAAAATGTTTGTTATTTCGTTGTGTCAATTTTATTTTGAACTCAACTTAAGGTCCAAAACACAAAACCTGTGCCATAAACAATAATTTAATTACACATAAATAAGCACATATTTTTAAAAGAACAAAGGTTTTTTTGCTAAGAATCAACTTAAAAATACACAATGGAGCGTTAATGCAATATTAATGGATTGTGTCACAGCAGAAATGAAATACCAGATTTTTAACCTTAATCTACAATGAGACAGAAGTTAGCCTAACTAATGTATTCTCCTAAGCGTAGAGTCATTCAGAATACATACAATGGTGTCGCTCATTATGCCTCAATTTAAAATACATTAGCCAAAGAGGGACATACCTGGAAATTCAAACTCTGCCTTTCACACTTTTACACTCAGTGGCACCGTGACGAATGCCAGGGGGAGATTACTCACGACTGCCGGCAGATTCGAAAGCCTGTTGAAGATTGAGGATCTTGACAATTCTCAAGGACATACAACACAAACTCAGTATAAATACCAAATAAAACCAATACATAAATATTAATTGACATTATCCTGCTATATTGCTGTTTAGAAGTTTCAGGTAAAAGTGAACTACAAGCAATACAAATACAAATGTCAAAAGAAATTATGCAGTCAGTTTATTGCCATTGCAATAAACACATTAGTTCCATTTTAGGTTGAATTAACTTTTACTAATATGTCCTCTTAGTCCAGCTGGCTTTGGTTCTCTTCTTTTTTTGGAACTTTTACTGTTGAATATCAGAATGTAAAAGCAAGTCAGAAATTTGTTGCCTCCAAGTAAAAATGTATTTGTTAGCAACCATTGTGAAAAAAAAAGAAAATGCTGTTTGGGCAGGACTTGTAAAAAGCACGAAGCCCGCCTAGTAGCAGCTGTCTGGAGATAACTGTTGCAGTCAGCTTTGATGATGTCTCTGAGACTGGGGTGCTTCCTGTGGACTGGGGGCTGTTTCAGCCAGGCTGCTGCTGGTGATCTGATTTGGAGAGGTTCATCCAGTTCCTGCTGTGTTTTCTTGGTCCTCCAATGATGTGCATGGGGATCAGCAGTGACAGATCAGCTCTCGCTCATTAACCAACTTCTCTGGTGAAGGAATGATGGAACCTTGGTCTATGCCAGGTTCTGACATTTCAGCCCTGGATTTGGTCTATTAGCAAGTTAATTGCACAATATATTTTTTTCCCCATTTTGATTTAGGGGTGTCACTAATGTCTGTTTTGGTAATTGAGTATTCTATTAATCGCTCTGACAATTAAGCTATTTGGTGAAACGTTTACATTTTAACATAAAAAAGCTTTATTGCAAAATGTATAGGTTATTGTATAATAGCAATTTAGAACTGCTATCAAGCTTAGTATAAGAACATCTATTTTCTCTGAATGGTCTTGTTCCTGTCACTCTGGTTTACCCACAAAAATGAAAGGAAATAGAATTTCATGCATTAGAACTGAATGTATTGACTATGGTGTGAAGAAAAATATAATGGCTAATTTATATACACTAAATGGACAATCAATTTACATTGGTTGGAATGTTTTCTCTTGCTGTAAGAATAGTGACTTCCATGTTCTTAGCCATGTTATGAATGACTGAAATGTAAAAACACATTTTAAATAAAGCCTTTTATAATTCCACCCCAAATTCCCACCAAACCTGCCTTGTTGGCAGCTCCGCAACTCGTTGCGGGATGGCGAGGGGCGCGCACATGGTTCATGTCACCAAGCTGGCTGATTCCTTTCACACTGGTCATCCAACATGGAAGCTTTTAGTCAGATCATGTATGGGATGATTACACTCACCAACAATACTTGTGTGATTTAAATTTACAGGCGCCCGATCTACACAAGGAGTCGCTGGAGAGCGATGTGGCAAGGTGGATGATTCGGCTTATCTGGAAGAGGAAAATGTTGTTTGGAGGGCACTGTGTGGGCATCACTAATGTCAAAAATACATTGAAATGGCAAAATGTTGCAGATGCTGTGAATACCGCGGCCTCAAAGTCTGACCATGGGTGAAATATAATAGTGTTCAGATAGCAAAGTTGATGCCAAAAAGCATTTAGTGCTTTGCGAAAGTGTCTGCCACGGGTGGGGCAACATTAGTCACATAAGTGAGCAACATGTTTGCATCACAAATTATTTGGACAGTGATGGAATGAATCATTCTCATTCGGTCCCCTTATGGCAACATGAGTGCAGTCAATATCACCGATTACATTTGGGATACCGGACATAGCTGCAAAATGTGCTTTTTTTGCCTGTTCACCCGCCATGTATGGAAACATCATGTAATTATGCGACAACCCTATTATACCTATTAACAGGTCTGGCATAACCGGACTAAGGGTTAGCTGAGATATCCCTGACCTGTCAGACAATTCCCTGTGGATCGGCCAGTCACCAGAAATCCTACTGTTGTAAGGATTTAAAGTGGGACTGGCATGGCGTGGTTTTTCAGAGTGCTCATCTGTCACACTTGGCCCAAAAGATCACAGAGGTCCAAAAGGACGGCCCGAGGAAGTCGGAACCGGCTCAAGCCACTCGTCCTCGTTCTTGCTGTTTGAACATGCTTTCCCTCCGAATCCTTCAATTTGTGCATACGCCACATTTTATAAATGAGGCCCCAGGTCCCCAATGACACAGAGTTGAAAACCACTGGCTCAGCCTACATGACTCAGGGGAAGTGGCTTGTCTGACAAAGCATTGGGCTGGAGATTCACGTACCTAGACTACCCATCTGTGTCTAGTTAGTGACCAGACCTTCTAGTAAAGTCTCTTCTCAGGCCTGCCTTTCATCTGTAAAGGTAATGGCCCTGCACTCTGAGGCAGCCAGCTAGCGATGGAAAGATCCTGTGTGTTAATGCCGGATCTCCAATCCCTGTTCTGTCAGACAGGATCACCTTCAATCGGCATAGAAGACTCGGCCACGTCAGTCTGTGGACTGAGATACACTTGGGCAGAAACCTCTCGTCAGCTGTTTGAGCAAGCCTTTTGGCGGCTGACACAAACTCCACTGAGCTAAGGGTGATTTTGGCACTGCTGCGGGAGAGTAACGGGTAGCCACGGCTCCTTGAGACTGTCTGCTTCTAGATGCAGCTGTGCTTACTGTGAGAGTTATACAGCACTCAGACCTATTCTGTGTAAAGGGTGTGAAGGTCGATGTGATACACTGCTGCTGTTCTGACAAAAGCCTGATGAAATAACATTACAACATGACAGCACTCCTTTCCTGTCTTCAAATTATTGTAAGTGACTACATGTTTCCCACACGGCAGCATAACAGGCGACTTTATTGCACTGTGTGATGAGTCTAATGAGATGTTGTTAACTCAGAGGAACAGACTGGCTTGCAAGCTCATGTGTATACCCCCACACATAAGAACAAAGTGATTTGGCACAGCTGAGTGAACATATTATTTTAAGTTGTTAACCCTTATTTAATTGGTTACTTGAACTGGGATACATTTTGGATGAGAGGGATGAGTTTGCCATTTGGAAGCTGTGGAGGATTAGGTGGGCATGATGGGTAGCCAGTATGTTGGCACAGAGCGTTCAGCAAATACCCAAAATTTCACCACTTTCCATTCCTGAGTTATGCTAAAATCTGTCTATGCCCTTGAGCAAGACACTTAACCCCAGTTGACACCTGTACATTGCTCTGGATAAGCGCATCTGCCAAAAAAGTTAAATGTAAACATTGGTAAGATTAGACCTAAAGTCCACCTACAGCATTTAAGAAGAATCCAAATTGATTTCCCATGTGCCATGATTTTAATTAGCTAAACCTATTGCTCCATCCAGTTTTTGATCTGGTGAACAGTATTTAAAATGGCCACCCTGCAAAGTACAAGTGTTGTAGTTATAAAAATGGCATGGGGATGTTCATGTTCATGTCCATATGTGCTGTATTTCAAACTTGTAGTTTTCAATACATGCACAATCCCCCAAAAAATACCAATGGCACGAAAGATGAGGGAAGGAAGCAGTGCTAGCTAAGCAAAATGTGTAGAGGATTTAACCCCTGTCTGTTAACCTCTGTGTTAAGCACTGAAACCCCACTAGCCACTGAGGCTAGCTGCTAATCCATGAACTAGGACAGGACTACTGGTGAACAGCCTGCCATTTGAGAGCCAAAAACCTGCCAGCCATGTAGGATAGCTAGCCAAATATTTAGCCAACAAGAGGCTTAATCCATCTGTAAGCCATGTCCATTGGTTCACACCTGCAGACAGCAGCAGACTTCTTGATTTGGAGGCCTGAGGCAGATTCTTGGGACCTGCCCTGCTGAATATCTGCACCTTGAATGCCTAACCCTGCCCCATATGAAACAAAAACAAAATATTTTTAAATGAAAAAAGTGTGTGTAACACTGTTTACAATAAATTGAAGAATTTGAGGATAGTATACAATACTCATACACACACCAGCCACTTCATTAGGTACACTTGTTCAACTGCTTGTTAACACCTAATCAGCCAATCACATGGCAGCAAGTCAATGCATTAGGCATGTAGACATGAAGACAAGATGCTGAAGTTCAAACCAAGCATCAGAATGGGGTTGAAAGGTGATTTAAAATTTCTTTGGACGTGGCATGGTTGTTGGTTCAGACGGGCTGGTATTTCAGAAGGTTCTGATCTATTTTTGCTGCAACATTAAGATGGTAGGGTCAGAATTTGGTGTGAATGTGTGATCCTGCCTTGTATCAATGTTTTAGGCTGGTGGTGCTGGTGAAATGGTGTGGGGGATATTTTCTTGGCACTCTTCGGGCTTGAATGCCACAGACTACCTGAGTATTGTTTCGGACCTATAACAATAACCTCTGTGACTACTCTGTAGCACTGATGTGATCTTTCCTTGGACATTTTCCCTCTTGCTGCCAGTGTGAAGGGATTGACACTATGGTATGGTCTTCCTATTCCTAACATCAGGGTGGAGTGGCGCAGATGTGAAGGGGGAACTGGACAGGGCTAACTACAACAACCGTCTAGCAGCACAAGCTAACATGTATACAGTCAAGGTTATGGGGAAAATAATTGAGTTTCGATGTTGTTGTTGTGATGTGATCGATGGTCGATCGAAATAAGGAATGAGCGCAACATCGTCAGTAGTAAACCTATGTGTTCGGTTTAAGTAGTGAAATTACACTTATCTGTCAAGTATTTCAAAAAATGTGTAACTTCACGTCGGAAAAACAGATGTTGCCTGGTCAAAGAGTAACGTCATAAATGGTATATGATTGCAAGTATCTTCAGAAATCTTCCACATGTTGGTAGTGTCTCTTTCACATGACGTGTTTTTGTTATGTTAGACAGCCAATCGTCGACAACTTTAGGTCCTTACGCAAGTATGCAACGTGATTATTGGCTCACAGATGCTTTTGGAACTGAAATTTGGCACCGAAAGAAAAATAATGTTTAGTCTTGACAATTCTTCTAGGTCATGCATGAATCGTCTTGCATGAACCGCACATTTGAGATCTCCCCAGAGTGGCTTGATAATATTAAAGTCAGGAGACTTGATGGCCACTACAGCACCTTTTCTGCTGTAACCACTGGAGGGTGAACTTGGCATTGTGCTTATGGTCATTGTCATGCTGGAACTTCCAAGAGCGTCCCGTGCCCAGCTTTTGTGCAGAAGAATGCAAATTGTCTGCAAGTATTGTCCGATAACATGCTGCATTCACCTTGCCATCAATTTTCACAAGGTCCCCTGTGCCTTTAGAGCTCACACCCCCAAAACATTAGTGAACCACCACCATGCTTGACAGTGGGTATGGTATTCTTTTCACTGTAGGCCTTGTTGACACCTCTCCAAACAAAGCGCTTATGGTTGTGACCATAACTCTATTTTGGTCTTGTCACTTCAATGTTTCCGCTATGTACATTTTGCAGCGGCGGCCTGTTATACGAGGACCCTCGCGAATTCACGTATGATCGTGCGATATAACAGTGTATATATACTGTACTGAGTTGCTGCGGAGCTCTCCGGCATCCGGCAGAAATGGAAGCTCTTCGTATCTGCTCTGCAGGGCTGCGGATTGCCGGAGCTGGGACGGAGTCGGAACGCAGCCGTTCCGCAGTTAGTGAAAATACAAACATTGACTTTAATGGAAACCTATTGACTCCGCCGCCGTTCCGGAGCGGATCCGCAGCTGTTCCGCAGATGGTGGAAATTGCCGGTCATTGACTATTTATACACAGACACTAGGGTTGGAACGGTACACAGAAGTCATGGTTCGGTTCATACCTCGGTTCAGACACCACAGTTTGGTACAATGGAGGGAAAAGCTAAACAAAAATGCAGAACACATTTTTTTTATTGTGCATGTCTCAAGCTGTACCAGTATCATACAGTCTCTTCCCTGAGCTAGCACATCTGGGTGATTGCGTCGGATATCCGTTAGCATGTTAGATATATTTCCACTCACATACCCAACAACTGCTGAACAACGCTGACACACAGTCCTCGTCTTATTTACCACTCTATCGCCTGAACTACTGTAACCGGTATACAATCTATGACTGTAACTGACTGGGAAATCGAAGTTTTCCAAAACTTGCGATCTTACCACTCTTGTGGGTTGCCACCACTTGCCATACACTAATACTCGTCCTCATGCTGCCATCTCTGATTCACTCACCGGACCGTCGACCTGACAAACTGCATACATAGGTGGAGCTCAACTACTTAGCTTCAGAGCTAAGGCGGGGCTACAGATTAGGTGTCCATAAACAACCCGCGTATTTAACGGTAGTTCCGCATTTTTAATTTATTTTTATACCGTGTATTCTCAGTGTAAATTCATGCACTGAACCATGACCCCCACACCATTTCTGTTCAATACAAATACATGTACCGTTCCACCCCTAACAGATACCAATTGCAATTTTAAATGTGATTAACATTTAATTGCCATTTTAACCTGTGTGTTTCACCTTGTCTGTCTGTAACAAGGCCAAACTTTCAAGGTTATGTAAGCTTTTGATCAGAAATGTGGGTGTTTTCTGTTATCAGTATGGTTTACAAAGGAACCAAACAGCTATGTGATAATTGGCTTCAAATAATCACAATCCTTATATAACAGTCCAATTATTTTGCATGAACAATCATATAGTGTCAAAATCAATGCCAAAATTATTTCACAATGCAAACATATGAGCACATCTGTAACCTGGTAGTTTGGGGTTTTGGGATATTTTGCCAATATACCTCTGCTTACCTACTGTAGCCTGACACTATTGGTTGCATTGTGCCTAAGAAAAGCTGTTAGTAATGGTGTGTGGGCCCTATACCACACCCTTTCATGCCTTTTCTTCTTAAACATCACCCCTCTTATTGACTTGCAAGTTGTAGGCTGTATACAGCCTGACTTGAAAAGTGCCACTTACCATGATTCTCACAGTTTTCTTCCGATACCGGTATTAGGAAATAACCAATATTGACTGTTTTACCTTTTGACTATCAGTCTGGTTTTGTGCACAACTAGGCTGGTGCTTTGAGGGTGATCAGCACAATTGTTATTGTATATTTCACAAACTTTAGCAACCCTAAACATTTAGTTTATCTGGTTGTTTGGATTTTATTAAGGCAATTCACTAAAATGTGTTCAATCCACACTATAGATAAATTCTCACTTCTAAACACATTTTCTTCTATGCAGCATTATACAGGATAGACAATTACCATAGTTAAGCCTGCTGCAGAAGTTACCAGGAAGTCAAATAACTAAAATGAAATGGGGGGAGAGCAAATATGGCTCCTGGGGCCTGTAGAAAGAATTGTTCACAAAGAGTGACTCATAGTGCATCTACTGACAATGTGCCCCAACACAACACAGTACTAGAGCTAGCAGCTGTGAGGAGAGTTTGTTAGGTAGGGGTCTCAAGTAGAGCTCCATTGATAAATTGTTGTTCCAACTTACATTAGCAATTTACTGATTATATATTTGTGTCTGTGTTTTATTCATCTAAATGAAACCAATATATTATTTGTTCGGAAGAGGGTGGCACTTTGGAAAGGAATTACATTTGTGAAAGGAGTTAATTAACTCCATGACTTGCATACTTCAAGATTTGTAAGTATTATCTGGAAAGGAGTTCATGTAAGTAAAGTGGAAAAAGTATGTTAGTCAAATTCTAAATTCTGAGCAAAGAATACAGGAAAGGCTACCACAGACTGTGTTGGAATGCTATAAATGTTTGTGTCGTCACTCTGTGTTAAAATTTTACAGGAAGTTGTCTGGAGACAACCTGTAACACTCGTAGTCTTACGGTTTTTGCTGTGGCAGTCATTAAACCTTTTTGAAGTCAATAACAAAGACTGCACCCTGCTATGAAGGCCGATGTTTCCGTCAGTCCCCTCCGGAAAAGCGGACGGTCATACTACCATGACAAACCACATCTGGTTTTCCAACAAGGCACTACGATAAAATTGAGCTTGGCTTTAGAACCTTTATATCCAAACCAGTTCTTGGAGAGCTACTGCAACCCCAGTTCAGTAGTGATTCAGCTCATCAACCAGGTAGGTATTGGGATCATGTGTGCTAAATTATGGATGGAGCAAAAAACATACAGGACTGTATGCCTCCAGGAGCAAATTCTTAGTTTATTGCTTTAGAGGCAAGTGATCAGCCATATTCAATGTGCTTCACTGACCAGTGCACTTCTGTTTCACTACAAGTTTTACTCAGGCCCCCACGTGTAGTAGCTACTATTTCATAACCTTAAACTGTATTAGTTAACCTGTTAAGGAACAGGCTGCTTTCAGCTTTACTTGATTAAAATCACTCTTGACACACATGCTACTTTTATTGTACATAGATATGTCTTATTTGTACAGAAAACTTAGAACCTCACAAATTTAGCTAACCTATCCGATTTACAATAGCTATGACAAGAATAAAAAGCCACGTAATAATGTGAGGTGAGTGCATTGTAAACAAGCCTGTTTGTTCCGCTAATACATCCACGACTTGTATCTCCTACTTCAGGTCGAATATAACGAGGATACATTTGGGTATGTTTTAGGCAGAAATTGAGTGCTGGATCCTTAACAGGTTGTTATTTTGGCGGGGTATTTATTTAGGTATAACAGATTTTAACTTTGATTGATTTTAAAAGCAAAGGCCTAGGCAACAAATAATTTAGGAAATTTAATTGGGCTAAATCTGACAGCTCTGTGCATCTGCATGTTTTATTTTTACTCTTAAACCATAGTTATTAAATAATTACCGTTAGGCCTACTGTCAGACCATTATACATTTTGACTCTCCCTGTTCTCTTGCATCTGGTCTTGGCCTGTTTATGCACTATCAGAGGTTGCGTTAGCTTTCAGTATTTTGGGTTTTTAAAGCTTTTACCTGCATTTAATTTAACTTGTTAGGGAGCACCATGCCGGGGGCGGGTTGGTGCCCCCCCCACCCCCAAAAACTGGTTCACAAGTCCAAACAATCACAGTTCACAAGTCCTATTTCTAGGTTATATATACATGTTATATATCTACATAAAGCTTAGACACTCTGGAATGTAGCAAATGTCACCATTCTACAGTAGCTATAACAAAAATAATAATTTCCCCTCATAATGTGAGCTACGTGC